>JAQIWN010003334.1:0-13357 GCA_034699025.1 Entomobrya cf. arborea Gr-Col-00668
GATTCCAAATATCTACACGGGGGATCACGGTTAGGGGGGTCGTGAAAACCTTTTCCGGATCCAGAAAGAGGTCTTCTCTTTTGTATTTATAACAAGCGTCAGCGTATAATATTTTTTTGTGTAGCACGAGGGCATATACTTAATAATAATATATTTGTTTTTCTTTTTAAGTTTCAATTCAAGTGACTTGCTCTTACAATAATTAGAGTTCTTTCCTTTCAACAAGTCTCTGGTGAGATGTGTGCATTAAAAAACCCCAAATACAAAATATGAATTACTATACATAACAAATATAACATAATATTTGCATTTGGTTTATTATGAATTGCTGATTAAGTTTACAATGAATTATTAAACGGTTAGAACATACATAAATAAGAAAAATTAAACTCGAAATAATAGGCGATAGTCCTTTGCATGTTGTTTCAGATGATTGAATGATTGTGAGGAACTCATTTTATCCGTAAGTCATTCTGCAATGTTTGTTGTCGATAAACGTTTATCTCGTAGTTTTATAGCAGTAGGTCATTTATAATAACCACTTAATTTATTCTCCATTTTCGATCTACTCTCTGAAGCAGAGTTGGTTTATATTTTATACCATCCGATAAACTTCTCCAAACAAAACAAAAATTAAAAAGATAACATCAGTGGCCCAATGCTTTATGCACGTACACACAAGGGCGCACAACGCAATGCCAAACTGCAAATATATGAGTCTCAACTATTTACTAGGCACTTATACATGAATACGTTTGGGAAATCATTTTCTTTCCTACTTTGCTCTCTTCTGAGTTTGTGATAGGTATTTATTTTGGGTTTACACGTGCCACTAAAACAAGTGAAAGTGTTCGTAAGCGTAGAGACCTCATAAAAATTGAATTTCTGGTCGCATGTGTGTGAGTGTGTCTGCAGTAGCGGATCGTAGTGGGTGGTCATACTTTGCCTGATAGTGAAACTATCTGAACTCTACGCATTTTTTCACTGTTCCGTCATATCATACAATACATGGACATTACATATATTACATCGGGAAAAAAATACTAACGGAAACACATACAAAGTATGGAAACTTTGAGTGACTAGTTTACTCAATTGTGTAGCGCGAATAACCAACTATTCATGTAATCAAATGTAACCTCCCTGTATAACTTGCTAACTTTATGTTCGTACGAAAACACTGATGTAATCACAATATTAAGAATTGCGTCAGGCGAAAAAACGAAGTTGTATACTATAATATTTATTATTAGCAAGAGTTTCACAGCTTATCAAGAGTTTATCTGGGCAAGATCATGTCAAGTCAGACTTATGCGAAAATCTGGCTTTTTTAAAATGACTACTGAAGACACAATATTTATGTGAAAATAATAATTTGTAATAGTTTCTCTGTATTATTGCATTATTATTGTAAGTGAAACCGTTTGTTGGATTTTTCCTATTTTTGTTCTCATTGATTGAAGTAATTGTTTTAAACATTCGAGTCAATATGGTACACTACAAGTTAACTGTTAGTGATACACAAAATAAAGCATACCGTTTCTAAAGTTTGCACACTAAATTAAATATAAAATCACTTGACTGGTCTGTTGACCCACAACTACAACTACCATCACCATTTAAGCACACATATTGAACTAGACGCATTTGCTGTGTGAGTAATCTTCTGCTTGACCAAATGACAGATGACCATGGGCGTGTAGTGACTATAATGTCTCCTATTCCTTGTGAAAAGCTATTTGTGCTAACACGCATTTAATTTGTTCTCTCTTCTTCAGAGGCAAACCAGGAGAAAGTTTATTTGCTCAGTGGTACTAAAAAAGAGCTTGTTTACTTGTTACTACAA
Source organism: Entomobrya cf. arborea Gr-Col-00668 (assembly GCA_034699025.1). NCBI lineage: Eukaryota > Metazoa > Arthropoda > Collembola > Entomobryomorpha > Entomobryidae > Entomobrya > Entomobrya cf. arborea Gr-Col-00668. The sequence goes on from JAQIWN010003334.1 coordinate 1,847, forward strand.
ATTCCAAGCTTATATGAACGAATCAATGTTTTTTTATATACATACAGCTATACATAAAACTGGTGATGAGTCTCTTTCATTTGTTGTTTTTATCTGCAAAAAAAGAAAGTCGAAAAATCACGAATAAAATATGTTTACAATAGTTCATTTGGAAGTTAAGGAAGATTTTATACCGAAATATAATCTACGACCATTCCTGATTTTGTTCGGAATCGTACCGGGGTTCAAATGAAACAAAATGATAATAGTGATGATGATTCATATTTTCGCCTTGAAATGTTTTGTTATGTGTTTGTTTTTTTTGGTATCCTAAATAAACTTGGTTTCTGAGCAGTCTTGACATTGAAGACTCAAGTTTTCTGCAAATTGAATTCGATATTTTGATGAATTGCCTTAATTTCCACATCATACTCATTGAGCACACATACTCGGTTATATCCGTTTGCATTATGGTTTAATATCCGGTGGCATGGGGGAAGTGGTAGTTGTATAAATACCCGTTTAGATAAATTCATAACTTATTGTACAATCATTGCTTAGATTCATGGCATCATTTGTTGGTGTGTCTGTGACCTATCCAGTAAGGCAAACTGATTCCTGGGGTTTTGAAGGAAAGAATGGAAGAGAAATGGTGCGTGTTACTTTCTCAGTTGATAAAGCACACAATAAGAGATTTGATTTTGACTCCTTATTTATTTTCTACACTAAATGGGTTGCCATTCGAGAAAGAAAATATATTGAAACTGTCATGCCACTTTTTCTTTAGTGTTGTTCTATTGCAGATGTGGTAAAGCAGTAAAGCAATATAGTAAAATATATGTGACTTAACCATATACCCATTGTATTTTATACCAAAAAAAGAAGAAATATCCACTGAGATTTTCTCCTTGTGATTATAAGATGGGATTGTAATTACGCAACACCATTTTATTGTATGGGTCTGGGGACTTGGTTATTTTTTGCAATTTTCTTTTAAGGGGAATTTTATGGCAGCCCTTTTATATGTATGCATTGTAGTATTATTTGGTAAGTTTAGTTGTTATAAGTTATCTGCAAATTTATTTTCTTTGCACTACGTGACAGCATGAACATAAACTGAACCACTAATGTGTAGTGGATCAAATAGAAAAGAGTACTTTTTTTAAAGCAATGCACTGTAAAATGAACGAACTTACCTTGTAGATATGGAATGAGTTTACAGAGAACTGCTCCAAACACAAAGTCTTTGAGCACAATTCCCACGAGTGTGAATGGCATGCAGAAGACACCCACAAGTAAATCTGCAATGGCCAAATTGAGCAGAAACAAGTTTGTAATCGTCCGCATTCCTTGGTTTTGTATGAGAGTGAGGATGACTGCAAGGTTTCCAAGAATGGCGAGAAGAAATATGACAGAGTAGAGGCCAATTTGTACTCGAACATCTAACTCCAGTCTGTACGGAAGCATCGGACTGCTTGGTTTCCGACCTTCTTCATCCCCATGGCCATCAGCTTCCAACAGCATGGTAACGTTTTCCAATGAAAACGTACCGTTCACCATCCCCTGCATAAGAAGCCGCTCCATTTCCTCTTGAGTCAACATTTTCAATATTAATTGCCTGAACTTATTTTATTTTCTCCAGACTTGACTATAAATTAACTTTTCCTTGTATTCCCATCATAGTTCACAACAAAGTCCTCAAGATAAAAGGAAAATAATGCCGTGCAGTAACATTGTTGCTCATAGTAATAATGCACACATCTTATTATCATGTTGTAATGTACGATGCAATTATTCTTCTTTTCTTAAAAAGCTTGTCATAAAAAATGATGTAATAGTACAGTAATTGGAAGGATGTTTTTTTTTCATTCAACGTACCCAAAACGAGAAAAACATATCACAATTTTTGTACAATATACTTATTCATAATATATGTAACTCTTACTAAATTATTCTGATATCTAAAGTATAGTATATTGTATAATGTTTATCGTCTCACAGTAATTGCAAAATTCAATTCGAAAATCAAATTTGGAGTTGAGAAATTTTGTAGTAAAATGTAATTAGGTTTGTTAGAGTTGCAAGTAGTTGGATAGATTTAGAATACGGATATTCATATTTTTGTTCGCACAAATGGTTAACATCATCATCGTCACTACACAGAAAATCGCTACTTACTAGGTTCCTGAAATATATGTATGTTAAGTGAGCTGATTGAAGAAGAGAGAAAGTTAATGATCATAAAGCTGGAATGAAAAATATTTCATTCATTTGACGTTGAAAAAGTACCGCAACAAAAGTAAACACCTTACCACTGTACCGTTTTTGTTTGTGTACTTATAAGAACGTGGAATGTTTTAGTGTGAATAAAAAGACGAGCTGCAGCACTTGAAGTAGAGCCCTTTCCTTTCATATCTTTGAAAAGAGCCTACCACTATCACCACCGGCATCACAGGAGAGCCACTAACTCCTTTTTTGCTGTCATCATCATCATCTTCAATGGCAATGTTAGGGTATTTAATACGGAAAAAATATGGTGTTTGTTGAGATTGTATAGCGATTTTATAAAATGATTTAATAAATTTTCTTTCAACTTTTCTGCTTTCTAGATGAGGTGGATTGTGTAGAACCTTTTGCTATGGAGCACACGGCTTGTTTAGTTGACTTTCAGTTGAAGTTGTTTTCGTGTTACTTTTACGGATGAATACAGAATTAGAAATCTGTTGGGTGGAAAAGCGGGATGCTTTCCTTCATCTATCCTTGAACAGCACCAAAAATAACTATGATCGTCATTGGGTACAACACATGTCGTAACTCATATATGCATATTTATACCACAGATTCCCTTTTAGTTTTGGCCAAACTTTCTCTTTGCTCTTAGCGACCCTTAGTTTGGAAGAGCCAGATGGGCGATAATGTAAGAATCTACAGTACAACTGCTGCTTTCCAAAAATTCGAAATACTTTATTTCACTACTTTACTGTCTTGCATTTCTTCACTTACAACGTTTGTTTTTTCTTCTCCAAGTCAGCCTGACAATTGACAAATTGAAAGGGAACCCGCACGAAAGGGTTAACAGGGCCAAGTCAAGTCAACAATGCATAAAGTCGATTCCGTTTCTCTCTGTTTGTGCCTCTTTCACCTTAAATTCACTTGTTTCGTCACAAGTTTCATGTACAATATGAGATATGCAGTAGAAAAGTCAATACAAAAAAAATATTGCAACTCCACACTAACAGGTATAGTAGGTAATGTGTGCAATGGTATGGGTAGGTGTCAGGATGGCTTTTGTTCACTTTCCTTAAAATATTATCTGTCAGTCCCTTTTTAGAATAAACGTATTTTCACTAAAACTCCTCACCAAGACGAAAAACATGTTCGACAGAAGAAAAGAGAAAGATAAAATCCATTCCATTCGAGGGAGACTGGACCAAGAAAACTGTGTATTAAAGGGTCTTAGCCCATATAGCATATCACCCCAGCGTCGACAAATACGAGGAAATAGGTGAAAGTGGAGAGTAACGAAATGGGATCACCAGAGAGATCAAATCAAATCACATACGCTTATCTCATCACTACACTTCTTCTCGGTGTTTTTCACCGTCTGGAACTTTAGCAAGAATGTATATTATATTATACGATCCACGAAGGAAAAAATGTCGGAAGCGACAGAAAAAGAGAGATCCACTTGTAGCCTTCTTCTATCCATCCAACCGTTTATTTTATAGCTACGACGGCTGCTGCTACAGTGGTAAACTTTCAGCTGGTTTTGTTCCATGCGGCGGGGCAATGAGGAAAATATGTAGCAAATTGGATCTGGAAAAACTGGAATCCCTGAAAAAAAACAAGAAAAAACGTGAAATGAGAAAAATGTATTAGACACACGGACGTACATACACAGGAAGGATTATTTCTCTATATTTAAGTATCAGTTCCTACGGTAGGCTGTCGGTTGGTTGGTTAGTCGGCCGTGAATTTCTAAATGCACTCTACACGGAGACGAAAAAAACTAAATTACGCTTGTGTGACAACCAAGTACAAAAGTGGCAGTACGTCTTGCTCCTTTGCAAAACAAAATATGTCAACATCTTAGAAGCAGTCAGCTTAGCTTACCTAGAAGAGTTTTTCTTGATTTTTTGTGTGATGCATGGAAGCAAAATGTTTGGTTTTTTTCGCAACTTCGAAAGAATACTGATCCTATCGAAAATAAAGCTAGCAAAAATGAGTATGAAAGTTCCTACTCATTCCTGCAAGATGCTAGATCTGGCATCTTGCATGTGTAAAATAAACCAAGGTAAAATAACAAGAAACAAAGTTTTTGTTCTTTATTTGCTTCTATTCTTTTTTTTTTCTTTTTTTCACCGCTGCCACATCTTTGTTTGACCTCTTTGTCTTGTAAAATAACGCCTGCCTACCTAACATACCAAAGTATGAAAACAAATATTACCCAGTAGCAAACCGTGAAAAGAGCATCATCATCATGGTCAATATATTCACGTAAATTTTTATTTGGTGCCATATTTTCGTGGAACTCACAATACATACAATAAGACCTAGTTCATCTTGTAATATGGGGAAACAAAGAGGATAATATTATTATCATGTTCGTCACATTAGGTGCTGCCGCCATGACACTAAACCAACAAAAGAAAAGAATGGCAAGACCCATCACAAAATTTTCAACTGGACTGACTCCAGTCACTTTTTTTTTGGACCGCGTACGTTATTCATAATATGGACAGATGTAAGATCATAGCTATAACAAAAGCATTTTTACATCCCTTTTAGTCGTCGATAGCACGAGCGAGCGCATCGTACAGTGTGTAGTAGTATCATTTTATTGCTGTATATCAGTGCGTTGGAATCGTGCTGACTTGACTGAAACTGAAGACTCAAGCGAGTTTATGCAATTGCCTGAATTCCATGTACATCTTTGGAAGACTACAACGACCATCATAATCACCATCACAGAAAATTACTTTTTTTTCTCTCTCTCTCTTCAATCCATCCTTGCCTGCCTGGATTTTGGTGTTGGTGGTGGCTTGCTGATAGGATTTTTATATTGTAACATGCCTAATACAATATGTCTGGATTAGGAAAACAAAGTATAAAGATAAGCTGAAAGAGAAAAAGGTGAGAATGATGAGATTCGTTTGCTACTACTGCTAACTAACTCATGATCATAGCTTCTGAAAACCAAGTCTCTCTGCAAACAAAAGTTTGAGAAAAAAAAGTGAGAGGAGTAAAATAGTCAAGTCAAACGAGAATATTTTTTGGTGATGCTTCTGCGGCGGCTTGGCTTGACCGACAACAAAGTTATTTATATTCTGTGGCAAACTATGGAGAGCATCATCATTATATTACCCTTTTAGAAAAGCTGCCACCACCTACCTCCAGTTTTTTTTCATTCTGCTTTGACTTTGTGAAATCACAGTCAAGAGCAGTTACACTGGCGCGGCGTTGGCACTTGTACTTTAAAGAATCAAAAACAATTGCGTCACAAAAAAGGAATAATATCTATGCTTTTTGTTGTTTTAAGGTAACGAAATATAAAACTAGAATCTAGAATAGCAATTTAGAATGAGATTCGGCTTTTATTACAACACACTCCCATTTTAAATTCCTAGTCGTTGGTTACAATAACCGGAAAATGGAACAACCGTTTTATACTTATCACGAAAATAAAGCAAAGGTATAAAATCAACCCGTGTTTATAATTCTCAACCGTGGCGTGTTTTTAAAATAACGGTATATGGGAATCCGGTTACTTTTGCATGACGATGCCGATACTGCATTGTTGTGAAAGTGAGCGTGCTGAAAAACATATTTACTAGGTGCGCATTTCACTATACTATGCACACGCTCTTCATAATATTTGAATGAGAAGCCGGTTAGATTTAAACAACCATGGTATTAAAAGTGTGCTTAATCGTACGGCTAAATATACTAGGTCATTAGAACCACCTCTCCAGGAGGTAAGACATTTATTTATTTGAACACACTATCAACAACACAACGTACAAAGTAAAGAATGTAATTAATATTTTGAACACCTGGTGATTATTGTGGAAGTAGGCAATGTCTTAATTGACGGTAAAACTGACTGTGTAGCGCGTAATACCATTTCATGCCTTATTTTTCCTGAACTGTAATGTAAACAAAGTAGTATTGGATAAACGATTTTGGTACTATTTTACAAAAATTACGTGCATACACAGTGTAATGTCTTGTAAGGCTTCATTGCAATTTTTGGATTTGTATCAAATTTCTCATGGGTGTACAGTTCAAACTATTTCACGCAAATGGAGTAATATCATATGTATGTAGAATGAGTAGTTTATTTCAGTATAGGCATGCATGCACTTTTGTACTTTTTCCTATTTTTTTGATTTGCAAAAAATATAACATATTGACTGACACTTTATAGTGAGCTTACTTCCAGAGAACCAATCCAATTGAATTTCGTAAAATGACAAGAATTATGCGATATATATTAAAATAGCAGATCTTATTATGGTTTTCGGCATAATGTGTATGCAAAACTGCTTCAATTTTATCAGTAAAAATGAGCATAAAAGTCTAGAGATTATACTAAACAGCTCTTTACATGTAAACCCAAAACCGTCATGGGCGTGGATTAACGTCATGGTAATGAGATTATGTTTATGTCACAGGTGATAATAAATCTTTAACCAATTTTGTCGTTCTTCGTGTTTCGTTCCAAGTAGGCTCGTTGACTTTTCCTTGAAATGTCATGTTTTATGGCTGATTTTTACACTTTTTTGTCTATAGACAATTTTGTTTTAACACTTTACTTTTCACATTTCTCCATGATTCCTAGATGTGGAGGCTGACAAGCGAACAAAAACTGAATGCGAGGTACCTTGTTTCATACTTTTGGTAGCCATAAATTTACTAACTTTGAAACTACGCTATTAAAGACACAGCACTTGACGTTCTGCTTTGCTTGCTAAAAACCAAATCCCGTTTTAACCTCGAAACATCACTAGGCACGGTTGAATTTGTTTGATTCATTAGTGTATCAGGAGTCCAAAATTTCATTCATATTCAGTGTCAAGATGTATGAAATTACGGTCTTTCTTTTGCTAAGACGACATTACATAAAGTGCCAAAAAAGACACAAATTACATTACTCAAGAGATTTATCATTTTTGAAAGTAAAGTGGTTTTCAGGTATAGGTTTACCACTTTACCATGTAAAACGAATTATCAGGCGTAACTATCATAAAACTTCGTAGTCACGTTTTTTGTTGATATAGTTGATACTATGAAATTGAAACGTAATTAAGTATGATAATGCTTTCCAGAAATTGATGATTTAACTTTCGTGAAACATGTAACTTCTTTTCGGTCGAATTGTTGGAATGGCACGACCTGGGGAATTACCGAAGCTACATATCACCACCAAAAAAATTGGATGCTTTATTTATATAAGTATCATATCATCATTTTGATACGGATATGTCTATAATTAAAATAATATTCCTCATCTTCAAATTATTTCATCATAAAGTTTTTTTTGGGCTTGTAAACTACCCTACTACTAGATACGTGCACGTTTAAGAAAAAAAAGGCAAGTAAGTGATTTAAACGAGTTGGCATAAAACACACACTCACCATATCATCACCGTCTACTTTGTACTAATATTGTAATATTATATCATTGAAGATTATGAAGATGTAGCATGTTTCAACTCAGACCATACACTGCAATTAATAAAAAAGTATAATCATGTTGACTGATGTAATGGCAAGGTATAAATGATAACTGAGATCAGATTTTTAAAAACTGCCTGGATATTTCAAGACATTGTTTTTCTTCATGTTCTATGTAGTATGCAGTCAAGAATCAGCTACCGTGACAAAATGGGAGTTTCAGCAGAAAGAAAAAAAGTGAAGTTACAAACAAAGTAATTTTTCTGAACTTTGAAAAGTTACTGAAAGAAAGAAACGAGCAAAAATAATGTTTTATCACCATCTTTGTAAACCAACAAAGCATGGAAAAGAGCCGAAAGTTGCTGGACCACGGTATCATCATCGCAGTATCGCCTGATTTGATGAAATATGATGGTAGAATTGAATAAAGCTCTAGTACACAGCGAAGAAAGGAGACTAGGAGACCACGATCATAGGATCACGTTCTACTCTCTTTGCTCCACTGCTGCAATGGCAGAGTTCATGGTTCGAGATTATCATTATCATCCTTGGTTATCTGCAAGACGAGACTACTCAACTGAAATAAAATAAGTTATGTTTTCTGACGCTACTGACTGTTCATAATAATGTCCATTTTTGTGACGGGATCAGTTTTAAGGCCCAGCTAACTAACGAAGGTTACTACTGAAGGACAACCCTCATATTTGCACATGAAGAAACTTAGCACAAGAAATGCACGCAATTTTTTTGGTTCATTCGCCTGGAAACGGATACATTTGCGTTACTTATGTCAGTAAATATTTTTTTTAGCAAAAATAGAAATGCATTCACACAAGACAAGCATACAGTTATTTAAGTACGCAAGGATAAAACTCATCCAGCAAAATGACATGTGCAGTTTTCTTGTCCGGTCGAATACTCCTAATTTTTTTGGTGTTTTTGCCAAACTAAATTACTCGCATCCTATGACTAGGAAGGATACTAGACAAACCACAAAAAGTTTCATATATTACTTATTATCATTGTTTTATTCTCCGTTGACCAATAAACAACGAAAATGCCTTTTTATCATTTACTACACTTAAGTAATGCTAAACAAATTGAATGAAAAAATTCCATTTGTAGTTTTTTATTTTTTTATGATACATTTCTATGCACGAAAACGCTTTGCAAACTTGTTATATTTACCCCGTAATACTACTCTAAGGGTGTGGGTGATAAAAGCGTGTAACAACTGACTTACAAACAGTTTAATATAGTATTTGTAAATCTATTTGTAAAAGCACAATGAACGCTAAAGAAGAACAAACAATTTTTATATAATTTAAATCCACTTTTATCCAACCAACTGCATATCATACATGTATACAACTGCATGAATTTTTAACATGCTAATTTTTTGCTTGTCTGAATTCTGAATTCAACGTCTCCGCTTTTTTTCCTACAGGAAGTAATAAAAATAAATAAATAAGAAGAATGGAACTTCTTTCTTTGCAAAAAAAGATCCACACAACAAGTAATGTTTGAAAGAAGAGAGTAGTTTACTCGCTCTTAATTGAGAAAACTAACACGTTAGACATCTAACAAAGCTCTAGATACGCTCGTATGTGTACAACAACCTATCTTTGAATTAAGTTGAAAGCTTTTGTCTATCCATCTCCTTGGTCTATAATGTTTCTTTGATGATTATTCTAAATGACTAGGATGAAGAGTGGTGTGGTAATACTAGCGCTACGCTGCGTTGTTTTACATCTGCGCTCAAGCGTTACCGTTTTTTCTTGCGGTTCTGGTGTAATCACTCCCATAATACGTAAAAATAAATTACTAGAAGAACAATTAATGGAAGCATAAAAAACGTGATGTTAACTTGTCTTATCAGAATTTTTTTAGGTACATTTCATTTATCTCGCACATGGAACATCTTATAATGGCGCACGTGCGTTACTTTGATTGTGAATGGAGAGTATTCCAAAAATTCCAAAAAAAAATGACTTAGCTGAGAAATAACAAGTAATTTTGCAGTCGTCATTCAAAAGGTGGTGATTATCTGATGGTGGCACTGATTAAAGTTACATTTTAAAACAGTTACGAATAAAAATTATCGCTCCAGGTTAACTTTTTCATAAACAACACAGAGGGGATCTATTTATATACTCCTTAATAATATTATGTTTGCAATCATAAATCAAGTAAAATTATGATTAAAATACTTTTCTGGTGGTATGCCTTCTAGTTTGTTTTCAAATAATCTTCAATGTAGACATTATTTTTATTTTTTAAATGTGCAAATTGGATTTTATGCACGTGAAATTTCATAAATGCACATCACACATGCTTGCAGAAGGGCACAAGCTTTTTTTTAAATATTGTTTTTATAACCTTTGCTTGTATGGAATTTATGTATTTGACAGGTTTAATATTTATTCGCAACTTTGAATATTATTTCATATTTTCGGTACATGCTTTCAGGCAGATGCAATCCACCTAACACCAGCAGAACCGCCTGTCTATTTTTTAAAACTAGCTTGAGGTGATAATGCATCCTCTTTAGAGGAATAATATGATCTATCTTTAAAAAAAGTAAAGTAAAAATACTCTTGGGAACTTACAGAGCTTCGTTCTACAAAATATTTTTTCATTTTGATAAGATATATCTTTTGGCGTGTGTGCCTGCTTCTTCACCTTCACCGCAAACACGAGCGGAGGATTTCTAATTATTGTGCGAAGATGCATAGACTACACGGTCTGCCACTTAATGAAATGTACCCGAACCTTTCCATGAATCGTATCATCGTCAAGGCAAAATCGTCCGATTGTTGGGGCATCGTATTATATAATCATTATCCCGAATCAAGTTTCTTGTTCATTATATTATCAAACATCAGCTACAACCCTTTCGCTGCCACTATTTCCATTCCATCACCACAACCAATTTTATGCAGCGCCGTTTTTCGCTGCCATCTGATTTGATCTGCTGCAGCATGGCATTTGTCTGTACAAATGAGTGAGTGGTACGTAGTTAATTTACGGTAAACCAAGCCTGCGGTGTACAACGTAATTCATTTTTGTACACCTCACTTGTCGCTCAGGGAAATGAAATTTTGGAATCGTCTACTTAAAATGGCACTCTATCCAGATTATATGAACCGTCAAATTCAAACAGCAGAATAGAGAAGACAAAGCCTATAAAAACGCAGACAGAAAATCTGTATCGTAATGCCAGCATCTGGTATCATCACACAAACCATAAACGCCATGCACCAAAAATACGTTCCCCTTGAGTCAAAATTGTTGAACGAAAAAGAGATAGAATGAACATGTTTTTTCTTTGGTGCTGGAAAAAACGATGAAGATAGATTGTCGTGGAAAAGATTAATCTTTCAATTTTACAGTCTATTTCAATATTTCTAAATGTGGCAATGAAAAGTTTACGGCCTTATTCACAAAGTTCTATAATATTTTGCAAGGATAATCCTGTTCACCACGCATATTTATTTTGTGTTATGTTCTCAAGTATTTATCTAAACCAAAACGTAATAGAAAGACACTTTTTAAAACTGTGAATTTCAACAACAACATATAATTCTCACTAAGAGCAATTTTATGTTAGATTCGACGAGGGACAAAATGAGAAGCTTAAAAATATGTTCATATTTCACAATATCTATAAATAATCTAATAATTCAAATGAAAGAAATATGTACATATTTATTTATTCGTCAAAACTGACGACTTATTTGATGACGACATACAATCTCTGAAAAGGCTGACAAATAATCAGTGGTCGAAAAAACTTGGTATCTGGGTATCCTAGATACCGGGAAGTTTTCGGGAAGGAAGGGGAGGGGGAAGAAA
>JAQIWN010003335.1:0-13355 GCA_034699025.1 Entomobrya cf. arborea Gr-Col-00668
AGCAAATGGTTTTATGATCACATGGAAATAATATTCTAAAAAATTATTGTGTAGGTGAAATCAAAATTTTTAAATAAAAATAAAAACGGGTGTTGGTAAATTTTAAAACGTATAAATTGAATTAATTGAAGTTGCTGCATGTGTGCAGCTTAACAAAGTTTTAAACGGATTTGTAGGAACTAAAAAAATTGTTTTTATTTGTAACTCGGAAAAACATCAAAGTACAAGTCATAACCAGCTGGTGACGATTAGTTGCTGGGCTTATTTGCCTAGCCCTTAGCAACAAGTTTAGCCGCAAAATTAGTATTTTAAAGAATATTAGTTTTAAATTTGGTTAATTTAAAATTCTTTGAATGAATGATCTCATACTCTAATTTTGTAAAAATTCTGTTAATTGTGTGCATGAAAGCAATTAATTTGGTAATCTTTCAGTTGTTTATGCTGCTGAATGCAGAAATATTTTTGAATCTTCAGTTACGTGTGTGGGTGAAAGCTTTAAGCAATAAAATCTATGTTAGGTGTGAAGGTTGAAAATCAAAAACAATGTAATATTTCCTTTTTCATGTGGTGCAATGACTTAACATTGTTTACAATTAGCTTTTTGCAATTTTCAAATTAATTGAATTAATTAAGATTAAAAATAATAATAGTTCTTTATTGTCAGAAATTGGTTCCCACAAATTGTGGCATATTACACCAAAGACACCAATGTAGTTTATATATATTAATGTAAAAATCGGAAATAAAGATAAAATTAAGTTTAGGATTAATAATTGCATAGTACTTTAAATTCATATTTACATTTAAAAAAAATATTAGTTACAAATGGCATATGATTGAATCACATATTCTATACAGGCAAGAATGTCGTCATTGTTTTCTTCATTATAGTACACAATATCATCTATTTGTTTTGTCAAAAAATTAGAGTAGCATTTGTTTTTAAAACAATAAATACTAGCATTGTTTTTCAGAGATGATGGAAGTTTTATCCATAAATCTGCAGCAGCAAATTGGAAAGAGTATGTACCCCAAGCTGATTTTTTTAGTTGCAAAGGAGCAGTGTATACTTGGCTTCTTGTTGTTCTAGTTTCTCTAGCAGTCAGGTCAACATATCCAAAAAAGTAGTCATTGTCACTAGATAGCATAATTTTATATAAGAAGATCATTAGGTTGTTTTCATACAAATATTTACTTAAAGTCATGCCACAATACCGTAATTGAAAAATTACGATGTGAAAAAAAATTATTCAATTGCGCTTTTCAATTTTAATAAAATTATTGTGATTAACACTTCCAAAATGCCTCTTTTAAACATCAATAAGGCAGACATACGTTAAATTGGCATCAGTAGCCTTATTAACTTGACAAAGCGATGTAACATGTCCATCCAATACTTCTCCAATTTTGCAATCTCACATTACGTACGAAAAGGGGGTGTCAAATTTTTAGATTCTGGTTGCTTTAATAGAGTATGGAAGTTTTAATAGAGTTTTTTATGGTTGTCTCCAATATTTCACAATTGTACTCGTAGTAGTCGTCTAAGAATTCCGGACAGGTTAATTTTACGGTGATCAAAAACTAACAACTAGCCTGATCAGCTGTTTGAACTTAGCCTGAACCCGAATGATTTCCCCAAATGATTTGAAATCGTTTGAAATAATTATGTTGCGAAATGCTGAAAATATAATTTAAAAAATAACTCGTGTGTGGGTAATTTTTTATAGTTCTCTTGTTTTCCATTTATTTATGTTGGAATTCATTAAACATTGGTAAATTTTCACTTAGGTGTGTCGGTTAAAATTTACAAATAATATTTTCTTTGTTTGTGTAGCTGAAAATATAAATATTGTTTTTTTGAATTTATTTTTAAAAATAAGTCAAGTGTGTCGATTAAAGCAATTAAAATGGTAATATTTCAGTTTTTATTGTCAAAAGTTATATTTTTTTTAAATAATTATGTTGCTTAGAATTTCATATTCTTTTAATTAAATGTTGCAAAATATTATATAAATATATATATCACTCAATATTGTTAAATGTGCCGTTAGGTGTGTCGGTGTCAACTTAAAAAAATAAAATAATAAACATTTTTTTAAGTTTTAAGCATTCTTACAAAAATTAAAAGTTCCCAAATAATTACCCATAATTTGAGGTGCGCAACATTACCTTTGTCAAATCAATCAGGCTAATCATGCCAAATGATGTTTTTTTAGGCATTTTGTAAGTGCTTATTACAAGAATTTGATTAAAATTGAAAAGCACTATTGATTATTATACAAAATATTTTTTTCAATTAAGATATTGTGGTATGAATTAATTAATTCATTTAGTTGGAAAATCGCAAACATCTAATTGCAAACAATCTTAAGTCATTGCAACACTTGAAAACGGAAATATTACATTGTTTTTGATTTGCTCCTACACACCTAACAAAGATTTTATTGTTTAAAGCTTTCACCCACACACGTAACTGAAGATTCAAAAATATTTCTGCATTCAGCAACATAAACAACTGAAAGATTACTAAATTTATTACTTTCATCTACATAATTAACATAATGTTTTTACAGCATTAGAGTATTTACTCACATACATTTTTGAAAATACATAAAATGATTCATTCTTAAAATTTTAACTACCCAAATTTAAAATTGATATGCTTTGAAATACAAATTTTCCAGTTAAACTCGTTGCTAAGAGCTACTCAAATAGGCCCAACATTTAATCGTCACCAGCAGGTTATGACTTGTACTTTGATGTGGTTTTTCGGAGTTACGAATAATATTAATTTTTTGAGTTCCTACAAATCCGCTCAAAACTTAAGCTGCATTCATTCAGCAACTTCAATTAATTCAATTTATGAATTTTAAAAACTCACCAACACGAGTGATTTTATTGTTATTAAAAAATTTGATTTCACCTACACACATAATTTTTTAATGTATTATTTTCTTCTCATTAAAAGCTCTTTGCTAATCATACGAATTTATTTTCTGGCCATTTTCTTGCACGCTTCTTCCGGCCGGTAATTTTAATTTTTTGCCAAAAGTACTTATTTCCAATCAAATGCATGCATTGGCTTGGAATATTAGTTCACCACGGCTTCCAATGCTCACTAAAATTAAACTAATATTATTAAGCCGCAATTTCAATGCTATATTAAGCTGCACAATGCGAGGACCAAACCCAATATTTCTTGTATACTGTCCATGTTAACTCGCATTTTCTTTACTTTTGATTTGGATTTGGAATTTGGACATCCGTAAAAACAGAAATGGAAACATCTCTTTCAACCATTAACTTCTTTGTGCTATTCCAAATCTAAAAAGTTCACTTTAAAGTCGATTTATTGCATCATTTGGGCTGCATAATCATTTTAATAGTCATCACCGATGAAAAGTAGACTAATTGCCATAAGCTTCCCAAGTTATTCTATAAAGTAATATGACGTCTAAATTAATTCATGAATTAAATAATTTTTCACCAGTTTAATCAGGAGAAAACTTAAAATACTTGGTGCTCCAAAGGGTTTTATATGTTTTAATGTTAAAATTATTGGAAAATCGCGAATCAAAAAAATATTATCATCAGTGGTCAAAATTAAAGTGAAGCAGTATGTATGTGCAAGAATATTTCTTGCCGCTGCTCATGACTCCACGGGCTCACAAGGAACATACTCAATGAAAAGCTCCCTTGTTCATTGAATTTTTAACTGTGTAATTGGCAGCATAACAAAAATAAGAACATGTTGCGTTCACACATAACAGAAGCATCTTATTATTTAAAGCTTTCACCCGCACATGTAACTGAAGCATTAGCAAATATTTCTGCATTCAGTAACATAAACAACTGAAATATTACTAAATTTATTACTTTCATCTACATAATTAACATAAAGGTTTTACAGCTTTATGTTTATGCACTCTAACTTTGCCAAAGGGATATTTGAGCAATGAAATCGTTCAAAAATGCTCTGGAGAAAGGCATTGCAGTTTGTATTCGGTCCCACTAATTAACAAAGCCAACCCGTCAATGGAGCTTAGGGAAGAAATTTTGGAAACTGCCAACAAATGATTGCATTTGGACCATGCAAAATCTCACGGTGCAGGTTCCAGAAGGCCGTGCAGCAAATATGGCCAAACATCATCTTGGAATTTCATTTGTGTGCATACAACATTTAAACTTTAAACTAATTTAAACTTAATAATAATTTCAAAACAATTGTGATGATATGAAGTAACATTATTTTAATTTTTATGTAAATGTGGATTAATAAAACGTTTTTCAGAAGTAAAAGCACGAGTCTCTCGGATTTTTACTGCAGTCATCAACCAATCACAGATGAATCAGTTTGAACTGTCTTTTTTTCATTGAAATAGCTTTTATTGAAATTACGAAATTCTTTGCTTTGACGGACAACGGTAACTTAATTTAGTTATTGTTGGAATCAGATTTTAAATAATTAAAAACCAAGATCTTTCTCATTCCACCACACGAAAACTAAAATATTACATTGCTTTTGACTTTCACCTTCACACCTAACCCTGAATTCTCGGACGACTACTACAAGTACGATTATGAAATATTGGAGACAGAATCAAACTCCGTAGATGGCATTGAAGAGCATGAAAATTCAAGGCAGTTTAAATCATCAGTTTTGACAAAAACTTATGTTCAGATTTACTTGAGCTTAATTAAGAAAGACAATTTTTGATGTGATCGATTCAGTAAAGAAATCCAATTCGCGTTCAAAAGCCACTTCGGCGAAAAGAAAAAGAAAAGTAGGTAAAATATTTTGAGGAACTTTTTATACAGCCATTTAGTTCACCTTACTAAAAGGCGTTTATTGTGCGAACAGTTCAGTTTTGCTATCGAATACTCCCAAAAACCATAAAATAAAGATTTAAGTTTCCTAGGAAGTATTTAGATTACATTTTTTATAACTGATTATCAAACGTAAAATTCAAATGTTTATAATATCATTTATATTTTCCCAAAAACTTTTTATCTCAATACACATAATCATTTTATGGATTAAACGGAAAAATTGATGAATATTTTAATTCCTGCACCAAAAACAACTTTATTTTTATATTGATATTCGGCTTTTGTAAAAGTTCTACTAGCGCTGTCACTTTGATCTTCTCTCTGGAAATATACGCTAAGCAGGATTCTGTGGCAAATGCTTTTCATGGCTGTGTAGTTTACGTCATTAAATTTTTGGGCAATAATTTCAATTTTACTCCACTATTTCAACCAATATTACAGTTACTTTACCTGGCCAATAATAACCAAAATATCAATGCTTAAGAAGATGCTAATAGATGAAGGAAAGGTAAAGGAAATTAATGTCTTACTTTGGGAAACCAAGGAAGGTAGCCTAAAGTACTTTAACCTTAAATTCCAAGAATCATTTAAGTTAATGTTTATTGGTTTAAGTAAACAAATAAAAACAGCAACTGAGAAGCCAATATATATTATATTTCGTTAAATTCTAAGCGACAGCCAGATTACCATTTTCGCCAGAGTAATATTGAAGGGGACCTTACACTGAAGGATCCGTTTCGGTGGTATGGAGACTTAAACTAGAAAAAGGAAGGTTGGAGACAAAACTTCGTAAATGCAGTGCCAAAATAGTCATTTCTCACCTTTCGTCCTGTTTTTCAGCGTGCTATAATTCGCAAAGCAAATCCCATTGCATATCAACCACTTTTTATTCTCCAAGCTATATGAAAATAGCAGTGCATATTTTAATTTAGGAACTCACAGAAAACGGTGAAAAGCTATATGTCTTGTGTCTATATTGTAATCCTTGCAACTCACGATCAATTAATATTTTAACATTTGGAGTAGCCGGTAAAACTATTAATTACAATAAAAAAGGTTTCCAATGCTGCAAACGATTTGTCTCACATTCGATAAAGGCTGTTCTGTACTTTGACGGTTTAATATATAAACATTTAGTAAGCAAAAACATAGATCAATGGACACATTACTGAATCATCTCAAAACTACACGTAGAAACAGTGATAACTTCATTCCATATTCCATTGTTTTTCATATTGTATCGCTTTGACTCCCTCAAGAATACCACTCTACTGTTTTCATCGAATTACGATCAGTTCTCCTGGACATGGGGAAAAAATCCAGTAGATTCATGCCCAAAAGGTAAGAAGGCAATTTGGCACCATGGAAAACTAAGTCCCTTAATCTATACCAAAGGCATTCTTTTCAGCGCTTCCCATCTTACGTCTCTCCTACCATCCATATTGTTGACACTAGCATTTTTTGAAAATATTTGAGTCTTTATGTGAAGTTTAACGCTTAGTTTTTAGTATAGAACACAAATTTAGGCTCAACCGTTTCGCCATAATAAAACCCGGAAGTGAAAGGGTTAAGGGTTACTTTTCCAACGGCAAAATGGCATAAAAATTAATCCTTGTTAGACTCCAGGTTAAAGTTTTGACGTTTTTATAAAACACCAGTAGTACCCAATGTTATCTGATAAAATGAGCAGGCTACCTGGTGAAATAAAGACACTACTACAACTCAAAGCTTGTATGGTATAACAGATCTTAGCGATATTGCTTATTAAAAAGGCTCTATTTAAACCAAAATGCAACAAATTTGCGTGGACCTGAAAACCAACAGTATGCCCGAAGTCCGAACTTAATATTTCGAAAAAATATTTTAACGATTTTTATAAAACACAAAAACTATCTTCCATATTTCTAAAACTATTGAACTTTTTTTGTGCAAACCGGAAGTTGATCACCTTTCACAGCGAAACAATGATATTAAATCAATATCTTACAAGCACTGAGAAAAGAGGTATATATCAGTAGTTAGCTATGTACGCGAAAAGAATTTCTAACCGTTTGCACTATTTTATTCATCGACTGTGTAAATTTGGATATATAATTTTTTGACCGATTTGGAAACTGTATTTCAAAGACACAGTTTTCAATTGCCCATAGAACCAGTACAAAAGCAGACATATATTTGCAAAATACATTAACGTTTTAATTAAAAAGTGGGCTTTCTAGTACAAATTATCATTTCATTCTAAACTTATCACTGGAGACGCAATTAGCCACATGAAATGGAAAGTGCTTAAAAGAATGCCTTTGGTAAAACTATTCGAGATGGCATTTCATATTTCATCCCATCAACCAACTAGGTTAGTTTCTCAGTTTGACCAGTATTAATGTGCGAGCTGTGATAAAGAACAAAGTCATTGGCTTCATCAAATAAAGAACAAAGTCATTGGCTTCATCAAATATAGAACAAAGTCATTGGCTTCATCAAATAAAGAACAAAGTCATTGGCTTCATCAAATAAAGAACAAAGTCATTGGCTTCATCAACTAAAAGAATTACTAATCACATTCGATATTTATACAACTGATTCCTTCTTTTATAATTGTTGAGCATATGGCATCCTTAAACAAAAGAGATGTATTTTCATTTTTGAAAGCCTGTTTTTTTCTTCTGATCATATCAGTATTGGACCAATCGACACGATTGTTTTCACAAGCCGAAACCAGAAGATTTTATCTGTTTTGCATTCCAACGCTATTTCTTAATTTAAAAATATATAAAGTTCAAGTGAATATAAGTGCACAAACATTACCAATTTAACTCTGAATACCGCCCTTGTTGCGTTCGATTCCTTTAAGGATCTAGTGCAATCTTACAGTCTATGCAAGAAATTGGTACATGTCCGATGAAGCATTTTCATGCAAAACGTAAATTTCCAAGAGACAAATATGTTCAAATTAGCAAACACGAAGCTTACCCCGTCCTATTAGATTTTTAGTTTACTACAAAATTTAGATGTTGTATTGACACAACATTGTGAAAAACCAAAGAATCACATTTCAAAACATGCTTAGTGCTATTTTAAACATTTTGAATCATTTCCAGAATGGATATATAATAGTGGAAATTTGGAAGCATTAGAAACTGAAACAATTTTCTCAAATCATATGGTGGCTTGCAACGAAGCAGCCTAGATATTGGAGGAAAATACTGCGCTAGAGCTATATACCACACACGTCGCTAAATAAGCTGAAATACTTTGGAAAAGATGTAATATCTGAAAACCGGGTCGCGGCGATCGACTAAAAAACCACTTTGCTAACATCAAAATTTACTTGCTAACATGCCATTTTTCTAAAACACCATTTTGCTAGCATGGTTCTTCGCTTGCAATTTATTTGCTAACGGAATCATATGCCAACAAAACAAGATGCTAAAAATGACAAGGACTATGGCCTGAATCCAATTTACTTGAAACAATAACCCGAAGCTGAATATTGCAGTGGGAAACAATAGAAAATTTTGACGGCCGTGCTCTCCCATGCCCAGTAAAAACATAAATATCCTATCATGCAAAAAGTAATGCACAAGTCATATAACTACAACGTAAAAGTAGCATTGGAGTTCTTTCTCTGATATTTAATAACGACAAGTTATGATATTGGGATATGGCATTGTTACCATCTTGCATTGTTGGCAATTTAAAATGTTATCAAAATGATGTGTTAGCAAAAATCATGTTAGCAAAGTCGTATGTAGGCAAACTGGCAAGTTGGATTGTTGGCAAGTTGGAATGTTGGCAAAATGTCAGTGTTAGCAATGTGGTATGTTAACGAATCGCCTGTAACGCTGAAAACCTAATGGGATACGGGTACTTTGGCCATTGGCCAACATCTTTTCAACTGAGACCCAGGTATTTTTTTGAGACAAAAATTATCGAATGTTGGCAGAAATACTTCAAATGGTATTTGGTACTGAGGATTCAGAACGAAAAAAATGCGAACACAAATATTTCTACAGTGGGTGGCTTTGCAGCACAAAAGAAGCGAAATAAGACTGGAATGTACGTACTTTCGTTTAATCCAGGTATTGCATTACTTCTTTCGATAATCATTTTTATTTGCTTCAAAAGCAGAACAAACAATATGATCTGTTCGTGTGTGCAACACTTAGTTTGGGGCATCAAAAATCACCAAATTTTGCAGTTATATATTTCAAATACGATTATGGACGAAATCTTCAATTATTAGTATGGATAAACCGACAGAAATTATTTCTAGCTCATTTCGTCGAATAAAGAATCGAGCTTAATTTTAAAGCATTCAAGAATTAGAAATACACATGTCTCAGACTTAGTTAGTATTGACTTCTCTGGGTATTATTTTTTAGACCACTTGATGGTGGAACAGAGGATTTACAATTTTTGGAATGTTTGTGACTTAGTTCTGAACTCGGAAATAGTGTTCACGGATATCTACAATAGGGTAGTTGTGAAAAATACACATAACTTTAAGTTTCCGTATGAATGTACATGTAAACTTTTTGAAAGCAAAGGCTCTTTGAAACCTCATTTAATTATGTCTCATCATGAGAAGTTAGAAGGATTAATTTAGCTTGAAAACCAATAAACTAATTGAAAATTCTATCAATAAAGCTTTTCGGCAGGTTATTCCCGGTATTACTGACAATGCAAGCTTGCGCTAAGTCTATTAAGTTAACTAAGGAAAAGTACACGAATAAAGACAGTTTTTAATGCTGAGTAAGAACCTCATAACCCATTTCGCGAATATGCATGTTCGGCTGACAGATCAACTGTTTAAGTTGACATTAATTCGCGCTCGCCGCCTGTTTCTCGAGTATCACAATCACATACACAGGAGCTAACATCGGTAAACACAACACCATTATTAATGGTGATCCGATAATATAGTATTTTCAATTAATCCCCCTTTGCAAAGTGCATTTACTAATGATCTGAAATTAAATATCAAATTTATTTACATTTTTACTTTTTAATTGTAGCTATTTTTTATTAGTTCTTCCAAAAAATTTGAATCACATTTAATTCTCCAGTATTACTACGACTACGAGTCGAACCGATCCTGTACAAGTTAAATAGTTTCATTTGTTCTCTAAATTACAAATTATCTTAACTAAATTACATGGAGCACTTATTAAATTTTAGTATGACAACAAATCACGAGAGTAATTCAAAGCAATCTTGGGTTGTGCATGGCCATTCGTTTGTGTGAACGTAAAGCTTCAGAAGCATGCGGCGCTCGATACTTTTATAAAACAAACAGCTGACATTTCAGCCATAGATGCTCATTCGGGAAAATGAGTATTATTTTCTTAATCAGCATCAAAAACTGTCTTTAATCATATATTTTTCATTGGTCAACTTGATAGACTAAGAGCAAGCTTATATTATAAGATAATTTTAGAAATAAACGTCGACGTATAGTTTAAAAACCAACTATGTAGTCTTGGAAAAACATGTTTGTTCTTAAAATATGTTGAAGTTAAAATTATGTAAATGGATATTCCTCGCAATAATTTGAAAAACTAAACCTCTGAAATTACGTTAAACCGTATACTGTATTTTGTTATGTTTTGTGGTATAATTAACTATTGATACTAGGGAAATACATAGTAGAATAAGTTTAGTCAAAAATACAAAGAGTAGAAAAACACCTCTAAAAATTTCGCTTAACTAATTTCTCTGTTACTCTGTAGGTTTTATTATTCCGCTAAACAAAGGCTTCTTTAGTGTAGAGAGGAATCAGAATTTACTTTTCGGATGCCTGTTTTTTGCTCTTTGCGTCAGCGATGGACCAATACTCAACATTGTTTGAAAAACCAGAAAGCAGAAGCTTTATTTTGTTTTGCAATCGTCCTTTATTGCTTGTATAAAGCAATGCATGCAGGGGCGAAAATATTACCAATTTAACTCTATGGATCCTTGAAATTGTTCCTTTCGACTCCTTTAAAGATCTGGTTCAACAATAATACACAATTTACAAGACATTTGAACATAACAGATTAAACTTTTTCTCGTCTAAACAAAAATTTGCTCGAGTAAGCAATCACGAAGCATATCTCGTCGTATTGGAGCTTTGGATTTATATTTAAATTAGATTTAGTATGAAAAAATGAACAATCTGGAACGGCTTAAAAGTCAAATTCCCAATAATGCATTTTATTATCTTGAGCACTTGGAATCATTTTCGGAGTGGAGATATGATTATGGTGATTTGATTTGCAGAAGCAGTACAACGAATAGTGTCAAATTATTTGAACGCTTGTAATAAAACATTCATGATTTTAGATGAAATTATTGCACATGCGCTTTACACCACATTTTAATCGATGAACAAGCCCGCTTACTTTGGAAAACATGAGATAAATGAACACGTAATGAGGGGGCCTGTATAATATGTCAGAAGGGAAGCTTGGAGTGTTACCTCTTGTCGAAAAACGTTAAACGAAATTTTACTTGTCCAAATGAAAACAGTCATTTTACTAGTCGAAAAACAATTAACGAAACAATTCTTTTAGAAATTTATTAGGCGAATTGTTTTAGTAGAATATAACAAAGTATACAAATGTTTATTATCTAAAATCAGAGTTCACATTATTCAATAATTTGTAATTGTAAATATTTTTCAACCTTTGATCATGAAAATTTTTTCGTAACGTATTTCAGTAGTTGAAGTTGTATTAGCCTTCTTTTCCACTGTGGTCTTCTTTACACGTGCAGTATTGTTACTTACAATCATTATAAAAATTGTTATATTTGGGTAACAAATAAGGATCGAAAAACGAAGCTGCTAGACAATATCTTAGACTAGACTAAAATATACATTAGAAAGTACGAAGAAAATTCGACAGATATGCGAATTCGACAAGTAAACCAAATTCGCCTAATGCAATTTCGACAAGAGTTTTCTTTTCGATAAGTAGATTTCGCTTAGCGTTTTCGACACGAGGTAACACTCCTAGTGTCCCTTTTGACATATTTTTGGCTCCCCGTTACCGTATATAGGTACTATGGCTACTAGCCAACTAAAATTAAGACCGAATTCAAAGGGAAAGGTTTGCAAACACTAATACTTCTCTGGGGGGTGGCTCTGAATAAAAAATGGTCAAAGAAATACTGGCATATATGTACTGTCGTTTATTCCAGTTATTGGATTATTTCTCTCTATAATCGCATTCATTTACTTCGATAGAAAAGAACATCGGTTCTTGTTTGAAACTGTTTGCTTGGAGCATAAAAAAATACAAAAATATTAGATTCTTTAGAACAAGTCAGATAATGGGAGTAAAGTCCAAAATAAGGGACACGTAAGCCAAAGCTAAGAGTATTTTTTCTTGTTCATGTTGTCAAACTCGAAGTCAAAATACATCATCTAAAAAAATTCAAAATTTTAAATTCCACCAGTCAAATGCAAACAGTGAATTATATGTTTAGACGGCTTTCTGAACGTGCAAAGGATCTAACATTTTCGGAGAATATGTGAATTGGTACTTAGCTTGAAATTAGTCCACACAGATGGTATGCCGTTACATTTTCAAATCGTCCATGTAAAATAAAAAATCGTCCAAAATTTGACATTCTCGACCTTTAGATTATTGAAAAAACCACATTTTCAAATTTCAAAGTATTAACCACTGAGTTTCTTACATAGCATCAATTTTTGCTTTGCAATGCATTTTTTATTGGGGTATTCAAATTTCAAGTCCACGAGACAAAAACTCTGGAAGAAGAATAGTTTACTACATCTAGTATTAAGTATTAGTATAAGTATTAAATCAGTCAATCGAACAGGACCAAGTGCATCATAGATACTTTACTTGTACAGTTACCAAGTATTTTTGCCACGAAATGAAGTAATACAATTGTCCATGCTGTTCATATCATAGAAATTAACTGAGGTTATGAGGAATAAATGAGGTTTTCGATTTCATTGTAAAATGGTTACCCGGAACATCAAAGTATATTGAAGGTTGGCAGTGTTTTATGACAGCTATGTGGAAGTTTCGTTTATTTGTGTCACTACATGCGTAATGGAACACCTGTTTATGCATGCTACATGGATGCATCTAAGGCTTTCGACCTGGTGAACCATTTTACGTTACTCCGGAAGCTATGTGACAGAGGAATGCAACCAGCTCTCATAAGACTATTGCTGTATTGGTTTCGCTATCAAACTTTCCCAATAAGATGGGGGCAAACTTTCTCAAGACACTTTTTAGTGTTGACCTCGGTAAGGCAAGGGTCAGTGACCTCCCCATTTTATTTTGCAGTGTACTTAGACAAGTTAAGTGAAGTTTTGACAAAAAGTGAAGTGGGATTGGGAGTAACGTAATAAATCACTTCTGTTTTGCAGATGATGTAATTTTACTCACTACAAGTATTGTTGCTCTAAAAATATTGTTGAAAATCTGTGAAGGGTATGCGAGTGAGCATGATCTTACTTTTAACCCTATCAAAACGGTTTGTCAAGTGTTCTGTGACTACGGCTTTGC
>JAQIWN010003336.1:0-13350 GCA_034699025.1 Entomobrya cf. arborea Gr-Col-00668
ATGAGATCATTTTTTAACAGTCATATACACTATACACTTCCACTCACTTGACATTTGCAACCGCTGTGGATTTCCACTTTTCCTTTAAATTGCATTCATCCTCTTCATTTAAGCCATGCATTCCCAACACACATGTTGTATATCTTTCACTTAAAGTGGTTTTCATCACATAAGTGAAAAAGATCGCAATATTATGGATATATGTACAGGCTTTTTTATTTTCACCAAATCATCTTATTTCATGTGTCATTTTAAGTCTCGACTGGCATCTGTATTAACAACACGGAGGAGAGAATGTGGTGAGAACATGATACTGTATTCAACAGAAACAGATATTATATTGCAACCAACGTTTAAAACAGCACATGAAGTGTACAACAAACAAAGCAACTTTCTCCACTGACTCTACTTCGGATAAATAATTGGTTTTTGCGGTACCAGTCGTGGTGACGGTGAGTGACTTGGAGTTAGAAAACTCTCGCGTTTTCTCTTGTCAGAAAGCAGTAGCAAGGGAAAAGGAGATATAAGCAAACCAGGAGACTGAACCTATAGAAAAGTCCTTGTGAGCGGGCGGGAATAGGAGCGACATGATACCATTGTGTATCATTAGATTGCTGGAAGGCAATTGTTAGAATCGGAATATCATACTCCTGCCTAGTTGCTACATGCATTTTACCACTTTTAGTTTATTCTATGATGACATACATTAAAATTCAGAGGCAGTATGCCTATTTTTCGTGTTAGATGTTGTACAGTCCCGTATATTTTCGCATTTTATTGTGCAAAGTAAGAATACTTACACAATTCTATTTCCAAGTGCCACTGCCACTGTCGCCGTTATCGTGGATGATAAAATGGAAAGCAAAATACGCCTAAATGATCATTACGTAAAACATGCCTTCAGGCTGTTATGACTTCACTGCTGCGCTATCAATGTCAGATAATTCACGTACAATTACGTATTTTACTCTCTGTCACAAGAAGATATGAGTGTCGGTTGGTGAGAATTTATGATTTTGTTACGCAGCACAAGCACGCAGTATGCATGCATACAGGATACAACGATGATGTTCGTGTAACACCAACACCTACAACCGACCATTATGACTTGTGATGTGATGATGTATAGGAAAACAGTCAGAGTGAAGTTAACTGCTGTGTCATGTGATGTGACACTTGTCACATAAAGCGTCATCATTTTCCTCTTTCCTTCCCCTTCAGTCACTAAACTCCGGTTGTTGGGTGTTTGCTTCACTTTGTGTGGTTGGGTGCCAATGCAAATGGTAGTAATAGAAGCAGTGTGACAAGGAAAGCGAAGGATTATAATACTTGGATTATTAAAGCTTTTGCACTTTTTAACAGAGTCATGCCTTAACAAGTTCGCCAAAGTATCAACCTCGATTTAACATACAGTTTGTCACACCATTTCACTTTTATAGGTTGTTGTAACGCGGATTAACTATGTTTAAATGTATTTTGACGACCTATTGAATAGACACAAAACCAATGCACGCCAAGTAAAATATTGAATACAATTTCTATAAAGATTTAAGTTGCATACTTGTGAACAGATTACCGTGGGAGAAAGTAGTTATATTGGTGCAGATATATGTATGACATTAAATGCTGTCTTTCTGTAATCATATCATGACAAAAATTATAAAAGCATCCTTATCTCATCGCTTTTCACAACCCCAATTAAAAATTCTTGTCAATGGGCAGTTGAGCTACTACTCCTACACAAGCAGTTTATCTGCAGATTTTTTTAATGATCATCAAGCACCACGGATGTCCTATTTTTAAGAGAAGGAGGTGGTATGGTGGTTAGATGTGTGCCATGAGTTAAATTAAAATTACAAAAAAATGTGTTTCTGTAGTATGTACAAGTGAAGTAAGTACCTTTCCCTGTTCATGCTGTCATTTAAGAGTTACGACCTTCTAGAAAAGTTAGGTACAACTTTCCGGACACTGAAAACTCGAGTAACCCCCTTTTTTCCGAGAAAACTTGGAAAAAAAGCTCTTATTTGTGGTATTTGTAGTGGGCAATGTTTTATACATGTGGTGATGTTCAATGGTTGCTCACTCAACTCTGGAAAAACTGTGGAAAAGAAGAGTACATTATCTTTCAGGTCATCTAAAGTTATAACATTTTATGTATTTATTTGAAGTGAGCAACAAATATTAAACCTCACTAAAACTTCTTGTCATGGTATAATAATATGAACACGGAGAAAGCATAGACCATGAAAAAGTGTCCTTTACAAAAGACAACAGGGAATGTTTGCCATTTTGATGGAATATTTAATGTGCAACAACTAAGTACATACACATATTCCACCCGCCTTTTCTCCAATTTACTTTGCAATAGTCACTCGAGATTTTTTTCTTTCCATTTTTTACTACAATTTATCATTTCTTTCCATATGGCCAAAATTATCTTGTTTACTCCTCAAGGCAAGAATATCGTATTTACTTTAGATGAGATGAAAAGGAGGAAAATGTAGGGTAGTAGGATTAGATAAAATTGGGATGATGTAAAGTACAAGAACAAAAAAAGGATTCACTAGAACTACTTTTCCTCCAGTAAAATTAAGAAGAAAAATATAAAAAGAAGAAGCATAATAACAACTTGTATATACGTAGTTTGTGTCCGTGAAAATAATAGACACAGCACAGCAGCAGCAAAGGTTTACTTATGACTTGGTAATGATAATGATCATAATAACAATGCACATAAAAGAGTCACTGTGATGCGACTCCCTTTTTGAATTCAAAGAAAATTGTTCTTCTATCATGTTACTTCCTTTTATCGAGTTCTCTTTATTCGCAAACATGTAAAAAAAATTAATACACCATATAGATGCATATGTACACGTATTTTGTAGACACACTGCTTGTTGGTGTGTTCATGGTTGTCTACAGTCTACATGACATCCATCCACATGAGCAAATTAAATTGTAGACTATCTACTACGATGATATACTTAAGGGATATGATGACTATCTAGTACACTACAAGCTACATATGAATATGTCTGAGATTGACCATTCATTCGTCGTACTACTTACACTTATTACATTGTAATCTTAGTTAGTTGCTCATTTCATTGTCTGTGACATGCATCGCATGGGGAGTAGAAAGAAGAAACTGAAACTGTATCAGGTGACATATGGATCGTCTCATAATGCTGTCTCTGAGCTAAACTGCAAGAGGATGTATTTTTATATAAAACTCCCATTTCTAATATTTTTGTGACAATGTTCATAAGTATCAGTGACCAAACATTCACGTAAACGTGCTGGTGCAAGTTGAGTTTCACCGGTGGTAAAAGTCAGAAGAGTTTTACGGATGAGTTGAGTTCCTTGCTGCAGTAATCGTCGTATTTTACCCTACTTTTTTGCTGATACTGCAGAATCAGCGAAAAATGAGGAAAAAGCGAGTACCGAAAAATAAGATGACATTGGTGCAAGATTGGTGGAAAGTGTAACTTTATTTTCTCTGAGATAACTTCTCGAATTTTCTTTCATCGAGTCAATAACATCAAAAAGGTATCTTTCCATTTATATGCACTTATATGATCTGAAGGAAAGAAGGCCACAACTTTAAAAGCTACGTCAGACCATGCCATGCCACTTTCAGCTTCAAAAATTTAGTAGGCAAACTGTTTTTTCAACTTATTTTTGAAGTTCAATTTCCCATTTCCGCTGCTGTCCTCAGTCATGCCCATACTTGACTATAATATAATGTAGTGAGACGTTTTAAACCCGTCTTTTGCCAAAAAACCCGCATGTTGATGGCGTGTGATATGGGCGTGTTAAACATTCCTGCATATGTTCATGTCTCAAATGTCTCGTATGTGCTGCTTTTTGTAATGTGGTTATTTTCCGCTGACAGTTTCCACTACATGTATAAGTTTGGAGAAAGCTGAACCTTTTTCTTGGATTCTCAACCACTGACATGGAAAGTGTTACTTCTTAGAAGGCATAATATTCAACATGAAATGGATTTCTGCATTATATTGACATCACATTTATTTGACACCATTATCACGCCTGCGGTGAACCTAATATATGTATATAATAAATATTCTTACAATTATTTACTGTAAATCTTGCTAAGAAGTGTAATTCCGACGGGTAAATTGAATAAAATCGCACTTCATGTTTTGGAAAGCTTGTAACTCAGAAATATAAAACACGTCATCACCAACTTTGTCAAATTTAGTGTCAGCTTTAGATACTGTATAACATCGTGCATAATCCCATAAACTTGTGTTACGGACTACTATTATTTGATCGTGGCTGTTTATGAGATGTACTTTTAGGTTATGGTAATACCATGTTTTCAGAGAAAAACACTTGCCACATAAATATTTTTAGAGATGCGCATGCTACGGTGTTTGGTATATGATATATAGACGTAATTTTACTAATTTCCTGCAAGTTCCGACAAAAATATTTACCAAACATTTTGAGGCATGCATCGTGCATACAGGCCGGAAGTGGCATACCATTAAAAGAATCCAAAAAATCTTTAACATAATTCTCAAACTAAAGTATATATTGTTCAGTATACCCTATAGTAGAAATACTTCCGCGTAGAATCTCAACAAAAATATTATTGTTGATAAAGTATACGATGTTGGCATAAAAATGCAAATAGAATCTAGTTGGCTGGTACCCTAAATTCATACATATTTAAGGATAATGATAAAATACAAAAATATTCAATATGTTATTTCAAGCATTTTCAAAACGCAATACTTTTCAAAACAATATAAAAAGTAAACAAGCTTTGATAATCATCACAACTTCTTCAAACTTTGTTTACATTAATACTTTCTCGCATAATATGTATACTGCGTTCTGCTTGAATGAAAATAGGAAGGGAACAAGTGGTTTTGACACTTGGGTGGTGGTTGTGGGTGCGTTGGAAAATTGTTGTTGTTGTTGCTTCGCTGCCTGCTTTACTCACTCATGGTATGGTATCTTTATGTAAGCGGTTGGAATTTTGTGTAAGCTTGTGAGTTTGGACAAGACAGCCTGACTGACTTGCCTTCAGTTAGTTTGCTGGAACTATACTTTTACCTTTACCACTGAAAGTTAAAAAAAACAGTGAGCTTGTCTCATGTTTGTATTGAAGAAGGTTTAACGTTTACAAAAATAAAATAAAATCGCTTTCGGTGTAATGAGAAAGTGTTACAATTGTAGTGTTAGATAATCCATTTAAAAAGATAAATTTCGAATTACTTGTGGCTCTACGTATAAAACCAGTCTATCATTCAGCAAAAGTAATGGAAGCTTGTAGTAAAAAGGGCAAAACAATTGCCAAATTAAAAACGGTACATACACACACACACACAGAGAGGAAAGACAACTGAACTGACACGCATGCTAATGAATGAGGTAAAATGTACTGGGGGAATCGAGGAAATGGATGCTGAATTCAATGGTTAAATTAAATAAAGCTGAATAAAGCATTCATATTACATGGTTAACTGGAGTGGAGAGTGTACCTATAAACCAGATGGAATAGTTGAAGTTTGAAACATATGTGGTATTTCGCGTGATAAAGAGAAAGTACTTGAGTATAACATGTATAAAAGCCGTTTAGACCAAAATAGCAATATAATGTTGGTATATGTATTCATTTATACTTGGAAATATTACACTTCACCCCAAATAAGTTTAACTTTATTTGTTATTTTGTGGCTTTAAGTAGTTACTGGAAAACAAAAACTCGCTCTACCCCGTTTTCAAACTATTTTTTTTCGTTGGTTGAATGAACTGTGCGTGAATGTCTGTATTTGTAAATGGGGTTTATCATCTGCTTATGTATTTATTTTCTCTTTTGTGGTATTGTTTCATTGTTCCGGAAGTTTGACTGTTTTTATTAAGGCGCGTGTAAGGATTCAACTGAGTTGGTAAAGTTATTGAGCTGATTTCCCTCAGTATAATAGCAGCGTATTAAATTGAGTGGATAGTTCTATTACAGTATCGTGCGTCTTGTTTTGTACATCACACGAATAAAGCCAATTATGGAGTGAAAGCATGCTGAAAATTTGAAAGTTTTCTCTAAAAAATAATTGAAGTACATAAAATGCCCGATGCTCTGAGATCGTATGTATGAATCCATGTCGATGACAAACAGTAAATTGGCTATTTCAATTTATCGAAGAATGTTTTGGACAGGTGAACTTAACAAAGAAAAGAGCACAATTAAACTAAAAATAGGAAATTTATCTAAAAAACAATATACTATCATAAAACAAAATTATAAAAAGGTATTTAGAATCTCACTGCTGTGTCCTATTAATCAGAAAAGTTTGAAGATTATAATTAGCCTTAGTAAATATTTTGTAAGAAAGTACAAGAACAAGCATAAATACATATATGCAATCACGCTGATTGGGAATTAGCATTTAGACATTTGCGAACCAGTTAATGAGCACTTCTTGTGAAACATTTATAATGTAAAGACTTACACAACTTCATTAATCTGTGTGGTCATAAGCCACATTGTAATCAAAACAAAAGCCAAGTCAATAGAGCGACTCAACATAATCCAATTGCTTTGAACAATATCTTTTGTTTAATAACAACGAAAACCGTCAAATAAACAAAGATATGAGATAATAACCGCATTAACAATTCTAGGAAATGAAGCAGTGGTAAAGTATTAAGTATACAATACAATGGGCTTATAGAACCGTTCTCTGCTGCTGGAGAAGTAGCAAAAAAATAATGCCCCGATTGTCACTACTCATTATATTCAATGTTCCAGGAATTCGTAAATTGAGTAGTAATCCTCCCACAACTATAACGAACCTCCTACTTTTATCCGACAAGCTTGAGCTTTTTTTTTTTATAAAAAACTGATCGATGAAAAGGGTCTCCCTCGGGTCACATAAGCGTAATGATTATGTACAAAGTTTTTTGAGTGAAGTAATAATGAATACAGTGAATCTCACTTTATACAGTGCATTATTAGTAGACATACAAAAAAGGAAAGTGATTGACGAGCCGAATAAAATTATAATATCATATACGTTTGTCCTTGTCTTTGCAGATCCAGACTTGGGGAACTTTGAAGGTGGCTTCATGGATGATAGCGAGGAATTTAACCTGGGTCTCCTGGACTCGGGCGACTCTTCTTCGCTCGATATGGAGAATAACACCGGGGGAGACTACAACAACAGTGGAGAAATGGACTATCCATCTTGGCCAATGAATATAACGATGAGCTCTCCTATCGATTATGCTATTCCAATTGGAGGCTACTGTATGCCCTTCCTAATCCTTATAACCATCATAGCGAATACTCTTGTGGTAGTGGTGTTATCCAAACGACACATGAGATCTCCCACGAATGCGGTATTACTGACCATGGCATTGTCTGATACTCTTATGGCTCTCTTCCCTGCACCATGGCTGCTGTACATGTACACATTCGGAAATCATTACAAGCCGCTGTCTCCGGTGGTCATGTGTTATGCCTACACTATCATGACAGAGATCCTCCCTAACCTGTTCCATACTGCATCCATCTGGCTTACTCTGGCCCTGGCAATACAACGCTACATTTATGTCTGTCACGCTCCAGTAGCGAGAACTTGGTGCACGATGCCCCGGGTTCTAAAAGGGATTGGGATTGTCTTTGGCCTCGCTTTATTTCATCAGTCAACAAGGTTCTTTGACTACTACTACACCACTGAGAATATAGATTGGCGAGGAGAGAATCATTCAGTTTGCGTTTTCCATTATGCATACTGGATGCAACATTATGTCACACCGAATTATTACTTCAACTACTACTTCTGGTTCCGTGTGATTTTTGTACATATGGGACCTTGCATAGCGTTGCTTGTTCTGAACTCACTCTTATTCCGAGCAATGAAAGAGGCCCAGAGGAAACGACTCCAGCTGTTCAAAGACAATAAGAAGGCAAATGAGTGTCGGAAAATGAGAGATGCCAACTCGACAACCATTATGCTCATTGTTGTTGTTACTGTATTTCTCTTTGTGGAAGTTCCACTGGCAATCATCACAGTATTGCACCTTCTCTCCAACACTGTAGTAGAGTTGCCATTTATTGAGGGTGACATTATAGCTATTCTCATCCTCTTCTCAAACTTTTTCATTACACTCTCATTCCCCATTAATTTTGCCATTTACTGCGGCATGAGCCGCCAATTTAGAGAAACTTTCAAGGACCTATTTATTCGAGGAGCTGCAGCAAGTGCTCGTCACAATGGGTCTTCTAGGTACTCCCTAGTAAACGGGCCACGAACGTGTACAAATGAAACGGTTCTTTGATCTTCAATGGCTGCTGCAGCCGCTTGCTCAGCAGCCGCCACGGCACCTGTAGCCCCTTTCCAAATGAGCTCATCATTCAAAAGGAATAGCAAACGAGCACACAACATCATCACCACTGCTGTGGTCACTGGTGGTCCAGCTCCGTCAGCAACAACTACCTCTACTCATCTAGCTCCTCCGTCCTTGAATGCCAAAGGCATGAGTCGAAGTCCCAGTGGATCAGGAAAGTCGGTCACATTCCGTACAGAAGATGACGGCGGTGGTAGTGGTGGAGGGAGTAATAACGCAAAATGTCGAAACAACAACAAACAGCAAAGTCAACAACAAATTCCTAATAATAACACAAAGCGAAATAGCATGGTAGAAATCACACCTAATTCCAAAAAGGTATCCATTTCTGTTGGCAGTGGCGTTGGAGCTGAAAATGGATGTAATAACGCCACAAACAATGGAGATGTTATACCAATGACCACCCTCGGGGACAACGCCAGCAGTAGGCCTGCGTCACTACATAGTCCTACTACTGGAATTTCAGAGAGTCCCTTTGGAATAACGGTGACAAATGACGGGAAACAAATTGACTCACAGAAATAGATATTTTCACGGTCTGATAAAGAGAATAATACTCCATGAAGATAAAAACTACATATGATATTTCATCATTCGACCTACTCACATTTGATCTTCTATTATTTATTACGCAAGTATCTACGTAATACTCAGAATGCCGAATGTTGTTATAAGTATTTGTACACTCTTCAGCGAACTCCAGTTCCAGTATAAAATGTAAATATGTGTTGGGCTTTTGTACTGTTCGTCGTCCCCTCCGTAAACTTCTAAGATTATTGACATTTATAAGCAACATTCTATTTAAATATATATGTGTATGTATATCGATTGCGTATTGCGTAAGATAGTTAGATATTGCTGTGAGGATTGAAATTTCAAAGGTGAAATCCTCAAACTTACTTTTTGACTTGAGAACATCAGTGCTATCGTCGTAAATTTACTTACTTTGGACTAAGTTATCGATATTGACCATTATTTCCGATTTAAACTATAAAAAAGATGCCGTTACCTAATAATAATGCAACTTGACCCGTGCTATATTTAATGATGATGACTATTCAACCTACAATGTTGACCAGGATTCTTTATGCGCCTACCTAAATATCTATTTTTGCTTGAAAAACTACGTCTACTTTCACTGATGTCATATTTTGGAATTCTTGCTTCAGGTGAGACACAGATCTTTTCTTCTTCATTTTTGTTATTATTTATAGGATTAAGAATCCAAACTGAAACGTTTCATATAGTTTTATACCTGAAAATTGAAGCGCAAACATTCAAAAGTTCTCATAAAATCACAGGATTTTTTTTCTTTTGAATATCTTTTTATTAAATTTATGCACAAATAAGCTCGACGTAATAAACAAATTAATAAAATTAAATACGCAATTGAAATGCTGGTTTATTGTCAGTTTTTACAAAACCATTCAGTCCTACAATTTTCATAAAAGCATATAAATTCAATTAATCTTGGTCAAATATAGACTTAGACACATAAATAAAGGAGCACGGCATGCGGAACCTGGACATGGAGATGAAATGTAAACAACCTCACTACATGATTTATGAAGCAATAATGCTTTCACTCACTAAACACAGTACAACGAATGCCGTATAAATTTAAAGTTCATATCGATTACTCATGCTTTTTGTTTCGGCAAAGACACGAATCACAAAACTTTGTTTAGATTCTTTGTATCTATTCACCCCCACTTTTTACGCCTACGGCATTATTAGCTGCTTCAGTGTGTGCCATGAACTCTAGCTTCTTAAAAGTTAAACGAAGGTGTACGGTGTACGTGCTCATAAATTATCAACCTTTTAACAATTTTAACGTGAACTTTTCACCAGTAGCCTTTAACCAAGCCGTCACGCTTCTTCATCATCATGTTTTGCTTCGTGACTGTGATGATGGCAAAACAGCAGGTACAATCACCTCCTGTCTTTCTTTTATACCTGCTTTGGCTTTTTCTCATTTTTGCCTTGAAAGAAACAATGAAGAAATATAAATTATATTTTAAGATCCTTACATGTCTTATGTGTCACTTCATTTACCACGTAAAGCTCCACAGTGTTCAGCAAATTATACACACGGAAAATGTGTTAAAATGTTTCATATTCCCTTGTGGCTTATAATTTAGAAGTGAAAATTCTAATGCACAAAAACATATGCATCTTAATGAAAATTTATGTTTTGAGTTATTATTAATATTACTTCATGAAACGCAGTTTGTATATGTAGACAAACAAGCTCAGAGTTTCTACGGAAGAAGGGTAAATTAAATAGCATGTGTAATTAGTCGCAAATTTATGCATGGATGCATTGAGTTGAACACTGAAGGTGTTTTTGTTCAGTCCTCTGGGGGAAATAAAGCGTCTTTCTAATTTCCCATACTTTCCTGTATTAATATGCCAACCAACTTAAATTCTAACAATAAGCCATCCATTACTAATGTTCTTCGTATTATATTAGAAAATATATTATCAGCTAAATTCCCACACGTTTCGTTCCCAAAATTGTTTTAGATTCAGTACGGACGTTTACAGTTGTAAAATTAAGCTCGTAGCCTTAAAATTTGTCTGATTTCCAAAGAGTATAGTAAGTAAGCATTGGACCTAACGGCTCAAATAAATTTTAATTTCCGTAGCCTTTCCCATAAATTTTGATTTTTGGCTTATTAGTTTCTTCTTGTTGAAGTGGCGAAAATATCGCGATTCGTTTCACTTTTAAAACAATGAAATCCACGAACAAAATATTAAAATTGTAATTTCATATATTCAATATTGTTTTGATGTATGTGGCCATGGTCTACCTAAGTACTTCACGCCCCTGGCGTGACGCCAGTGTAACTTCAATCCAAACCATTTACAATTTACAAATTATTCGAAAAATCAGTGTAGTGTGAATCGGTACGAAAAATTCTCATGATTTAATTGGATACTTGGTTCAGTCCTTTATTCACTTAAATGAATTCTACTTATGACTAACTTGTTTTTGCGATGATATAAATTGAAAAATCAGAACTAGGTATTTAATATGTTATGAATTATTAACGTCGCATATAACCGCTAATGCATATAACATCACGAAATAATTACAACCAATAGCACAGAATTATTAGCGCATGATTGAATTTACTTATTAGAGCTCATCATATCGCTTCACGTTTTATGTTTTATATACCTAAAACACTTCTATCCAAGAGTAAGCTTATTAGTAAAAACCAAAGGATGTTGTTGGATGTATTATGAACGGTCAAGACCCGATATAATTACCATTTGCAATTTTGTCAAGCTAAAAGTAATGCGAATGTTCAGTTAGCTTGTAACCGACCCTATGTGAATATAGTTTTATGACTTCATTTGTAAACGTATGCCATAATTCACCAGTATGTAATGTGATGAGTAAATGAGAATGACTGTGGTATTAATTTGAATTATGTGTTTTAAATTGAATGACACGAACCGTGCGGGATAGAGGTTGTAATTTCCTTAACGCGACGATTGTTTTGAATAAATGATATAAATGTATACACCGAAAACAATCATCTTATGAACATACTAATCATTTTTAATGGGAAAGAGACAGAATTTAACTAGAAGCAAACTGAAAACGAATGTTAAAAAAAGTTATTCTGTAGTTTTGACAGAATATTCCAATATGACAATGCCATATTGGCGATTCCCCTTTAGTTTGGAGTTCATTTGTTCTGTGATTTTATGTTGTTACTATTGAATAAGTGAAAGGAGAATTCAGTTTACTATTCTAGCAATTCTTAATTAGAGTAATCAAATTGCTTGTGGAAGTAATAAGTTTGTCCTGGCATACAATTGAATAAATTTAGTTTATTCACTGATTAAATATAATTACAGATGTGAATAAAATAATTATATTCAAATATGTATATGTGTAAACGGACTGACCTGTGTATATTACAACCGAAAAATAATCAGTTCTCATCATCAGATAGAGCATTTTATGTATGAGTATGAAAAAGAAAGCTGGGTTATATGTGGATCTGGGTTGGATATATGAAAAAGTTCATGGTGAAAGTAAATTACGATCAATCGTTTGTTTTTGTAGTATAAGTGACGTAGAACTATGACGTGTTTATGCAATAAAATTTTCGGTTTGTTCTTTTTACTATGCACTTGGTTGAACACTGGTAATTTTGAGGGAAAAATGCAATGAAATATGATTTTCACGAATTTTTCATTAGTTGAGCGTGTAATGTACAAAAAATTGCTGGAAGGAAAATTGCATTTGCATACTAGTACTAGCCATTTGAACTTGCACACTATTCTCTCTTGCTACATTAAACTTGATAATTATGCAATGTTTTTCTTTCTTCGCATAATGTTATGTTATGAATTATGAAAAATTGCAAAAAGTTATATTTGATATTGAGCATGAAAGACGCATGAATTCTGAAATGATATTATAACCTATTTGCGTCACTTTTTAAAAAACAGGTAGTTCCTTGAAGCAGTGAGTTTCCTACGTCAAAGGTCTAATACAGCTAAAATTGTCACATATGAAGCAACAGAATGAGGGCATAAT
Organism: Entomobrya cf. arborea Gr-Col-00668; assembly: GCA_034699025.1. NCBI lineage: Eukaryota > Metazoa > Arthropoda > Collembola > Entomobryomorpha > Entomobryidae > Entomobrya > Entomobrya cf. arborea Gr-Col-00668. Next base: position 12,947 of record JAQIWN010003336.1, read on the forward strand.
ATTATTATGAAACAAGTGAACGAACTATCTGCTCTGAGCTTTTAATCTAATTGGGAGTTCTAACGATTGCAGTGGTATCCGATTACACCTTTTCACCGTTTTACTTCCGTAACCAGGCACTTTGGCATTTGCTTTCACTTTCCAGAAACGTCTCCTCTCTCAGTCAATACCGGTAATAAAACGAGCAAATTTATTGTGGACGAGAAATGAAAAAACGGAACTTAATCGCATTTTTAACTTTTTGTAATTTCCTTTTTTCCTCATGACGTCTATTTTATCTAGATCTTTAGAACTGTTATGTCAATGTACTCTAATTACAATTAGTAATTACTCCTTTAGCGATGATATGATTTTGATAATAGAGCATTCATGACCCTACGTTTATGTTCTTTGCAAAAAAATTG
>JAQIWN010003337.1:0-13349 GCA_034699025.1 Entomobrya cf. arborea Gr-Col-00668
AGATCATGTATTAGTATTGTTTCGGTTGACCTAATTTTTAAGTATACAATCTACTATTTTGGCAAAACTAACTCTAAAAATGAAAACTTATACTAAAAAAAGGAAATATTTATGAAAAGACGCAAAGTAAAGATATATAATGAACTGATCGGTTGGATACAGAAAAGACAGTAAAAAATATTTTTATTCTGTGTTTTTATTGTACGTTTCACACACATTTTATATTTGTTAATCGACTCCTTGTTTTTAAAACAAGACTAATAAGGCATTACAAGGCGCAAGATTATCCAGGTCATAAAATATTGCAATACACTAAACCCGTCACAAAAGTTTTAAAGAACAAATATATACCTCGAAAACCAGTCTTAATATCCTCTGAATTCATATTTATGTCAGCTAACATAATGTGTTTATGTATAAGATAAATTAGACAATGGAAATGCATTTTCACAGCAGGTATCCGAATCATGAATCAAAATTTTACAGAAAGGTAAGTACTGAACTACACTTGAGGCAATGTTAAAATAAGGGTATTTAAGTGCATCGGATTTACGGCCTCTATTCCTTCAGGAACTTCCTTCTGATTTTTTTCGTCTTTTAAAATGATGGTGGCATCCTTTACTTTAGTGACCACTTCCCCACCGGAGGCTAATATGAGACGCTCAAAAGCCTTTGCCTTGTCTCCCCCAGTTTCTAGTAGAAAAAACTTCATACCAGACATTGGTTTCCGATTTGGCTCGGCCATTTGTAGTTTGAGCCATCCGTAACTAGCATGTGCTAACTCACGTTCCTTGTCTTGATTGATATTTCCCTCGTGCCAAATGAATTCTTCGTCGATCTGTTAAACGAATGAAAATTGTGTAATATTTTGATGCTTTCGCTCGTTGCAGCTATACTCATTCTTATTCTAAGTTTTTGCAATCAATTTTTTTGTTAAATAAAGTTAACATGGCCAAAAACGTATTTTACCGGAAGAAAATGACCCGCGTCTCCAGATTTTTGGAGATATTCTGGTTTCAAAATGAACTTTCCTGAGGCAATACAACCTAGAATTTTCTCGCTTCTCAACAGGGCACTTGTTACAACTGCGTGGCAATTAACATCAAAATGCTGCAATTTAGAGATCGATCCCCCCAACCTGACAACTGCTTCAGTGGCTAACTTTTTCTGATTTAGGTCTAAAGACGAAAGCACAAATATGGGAGCGTCTGGAAGCTCGGCAGGAAGTTTAGCCTTCTTCTTGCGAGATTTCTTCGACTCGCCTATTTTAATAGGCTGATGGCCAATAGGTGGTTCATCACGAGTTTTACTCGCACTTCGTGCTCTGGTATTACGGGTAACTCTCCCACTTCCACCGCTTTCTTCTGTGCCAACGATACTTGAAGTTTTCTTAAGTCTACTCGACCGTTTTCTAGTGTCTCTTTCTTGTCTTGGCTCAGGCTCTGGAGCAGCTGGCGATACTTCACCTTCTTGGTTTGATGGAACAATTCGTGGTTTCACTTTATTCGCCTTCTTGACAGTTGATTTTACATCAGCCACTGATTCTTCATCATTTTCTACCCACGACAAATGTGGGCGTTCAATTTCTTCTTCAGGGACTTCATCGCTAGGAACCAACATGTTATCCGCTGATCTACGTTCTAATATTTAACAAATTAACAAATAAATATATATATTACAAAATACTACATTCAGTTTCATTATCTTAGAAGTAAATCTTACTTATCGGGGAGCCATGTTCATTGTCATTACTTTCACTTGGCTTACTTTCCGCAATTAAATCTGATAACGCTTGCATGCGATTAGGCTTTTTCGAAGTTTCCAATTTTTCAGTAGCGCCATTTTTTTCTGGAACTTCATCGCTACGGCTAGATGGACCTGGCTCGGGTTCCATTGGGATAATCTCACCAACTTCGCTATCTTCTTCAGATGTATTTCTTGCACGCTTACTTGATTTTGATTCCTCTTCTTCAGGGGAACCATCTGATGGTCTTTTAGTCCCTAGCTTTTTAATCCCAGCAACTCCAACAGGGCTGCCGTAGTCGACATCTTCATCTTCGCTTAGATTAAGTGGAGGAACCACATTTCCTTGCTGCAGGAATCGATTACAAAAATTTTTAATATTGAATTCTGACACCAACACAAAATTGAATGAACGATGAATTGATCTATTGCACGCCCTGTAAAACTTACCGATCGTCTTTGGTTGATTGCTGCTACTTTTCTTAAACTCAGGTTTGCTTTAGGCGTTGATGCACGAGGAGATGAACCAGGAGAGCTACCATCATGTCTGATACTGTTAAATCTCTTCACTATTTGACTTAAAGGAGTTGATGCTGGAGGTTTCAGTTTTATTCTGTTTGGTATGAACGTTTCACGGTTTAACGCGATTTCGAACTGCTCTTTCAAGGCTCGGGATTCATGGCGGGGTAAACCCATCAATAACGGGGAGTCCGGACAAGGGTTTAAAAGCCGTTCATTTTCCTCAGCCGTGAAGGAAGCTTCATTAGCAAGATCTATGCCCATAGCTGCTAATTCATCAAGATGTCGCTGTAAACTTTCATCTGAGTACGGAAAATCAGCTTTAAGTTCAGCCATTTTGGCATCCATTTCTTCCGCTGTCATGCCGCGTGACAAGCCGGCCAAAAAAGAATCTTCTTCTGCGACATCGTTTCCATTTGTCGATTCCACTGATGGTTTACTAAGAGCAACTGCTTTTTTACGAGGAAGAGAGGTAGGAGTTCGAAATTTGTCGTTTGATGAATCTGGTTTGGTGGCCTTCGACGTAGATGGTTGTGCATCGGGTGGTGGTGTTTTTTCTTTCTCTGTCACTTTGGCTTGTTCAGTGGAACCTGGATTTTTGTCCTTGAATATTTCATTTGGCTTTCCCTTTTGAGTTGAGGGTGGATATACACTTCGTACACTCATATTATTAGGATTCAATGTTGCTCTTCTTTGAGGCGTGGGCATGAAAACTGTTCGATCATCTGCACTGCTAACCTGAGAGGGGTCGAATCTATCTTCCTCAAGACGTTTCCTTTCGTTACATGACTCTGTTACCCAATCGGCAAGAACTATGGGCACATTCCACTTTCTTGCCGCTTTGGCTTTATCGGTGTCCATTGTTTTACAAATCAAATGCGTAGATCTCTTATTCTTCCCGTCGTTAGAATCTTTTCTCGCAAACACATCTTGATATATGCCACCCAGCGCCTTAACAACTTCTACGATGTACTCTCGTTCTACAGCGCCAAACTGGCTTACGGCAACCACAACTCCAGTAAATATTTCTTCCATTTTCCTAAACGAGCACAATGGAGTGTGATAAAACGAAAGTTCTATATCCAAAGAATCGAGCTCCAGACAATCCAGCTGTTGGTTGAAATAAAAAAGTAGTTAAGCACGGTGAAATGTGAAATATTTTCAATATTAACATATATTTTTTTAAATCATGATTGATTTATTCATGTTTCATGTACTTACCAACCAGTGTTTAGTGTAGACCTTTTCTGCTCTATCCTTTTCAATTGGATCACAAATCGGTTCTAAAATTGCCACTGTTGGATTATCTTGAACCAGATTACCTCCATTTTCAGTTACTGTTTCTTCTAAATATTTGCGTTCTGTTTCATCCGAATTCACTACTTTGAAGGTAAGTCCAACGAGAAGACCAGATGCGTTTGTATCATTTGGAAAAGATGATGTACTACTGTTTCCTTCCTGTGTTACGTCAGAATCATCAGTTGTGTTCGTTATTGATGTGGAATTAGACTCATTTGTCCCAGTAGTTTGTGTGTCTTCCTTTTTTGTTTCTGAAGACCTGCGGGTATTAGTGGTTGAATTAGAGGATGTGTGCCCACCTGACATTCTTGAAAACGTATTCTGCGGATGATGTTCCATCGCTGTAGCGGAAACTCGTGCAATACGAGATGACAAATTCATATTGGGAGGCGCAGGTGCGTTAAAAGTTTCTTGACAAAGTGTGGTGGCGGGTTGCTGATATTTATACACTTCTTCGTCAGCTGGATTTCCATCTTTGGCAGACTGAAGCACCCAGTCAATCGTGACCACGTGTGGTCTACATTGATAAAAAAATGTCTTAGTGAAATGAAACTTCAAATGATTGGTTCATGCCTTCTTAAAAATGTAGTAAAATTCAAAAACAAAACTCACGTTGTCTCCAGCGCAAGTATTTTTTCTTGAACAGATTTTGGCAAATTTTGTCCGTCCGGATTCACAATAACGTGGGTGACACCTTCGCACAGTTTGTCCACTCTCACTGCTCCAGATTTGTTCAAAGCTCGTTTCAGCTCATCACATTTTGGGTATTCAACGACGTATATCTGTAAATGCCAACAAAAATCCAAATGAATGGAATTCCTTACATAAAATGTTACATTGTTTTTTAAGAAAACGAACACACACCTTGCAACCATCTAAATATAAGTTTTCTGCAGGTAATTTTAATTTCGACAAAGCATCTTCATGCAATTCCGTAAATGTGCGAGTGAAATTTTTCGACTCTTCTACAACAACTCTATTGGTATCGTCAACATCCATGATCGCACTACATCTTGTCATGTTCCCTACAAAAATCATTCAATCCAATTAATGAATACATTTCACAATTAAACTTGTCAAGATGCTCCAATAATATCGTTTACTTTTTTGTTCATTTGAATTCACTTACATTCAGCAGGCATCATCATTGAATGTGCAGGTGTTGATATCATCATAGGCCTTGGCATAGGAGAAACAGGGGTATTAGCTACCGGGGGTATCAGTTTAAAATCATTTGTCGAAAGCACATATCCTTTCTCTAAGGACATTTCAATCCAATGAGGTGTCACACATGGAACGTTCCACTTCTGTGCAAACTTAAACTTGTCCCCAGTAGGATTTTGTATCACCAAAATATCTGTCACTTTCTTCACGAATTCCGAACTGACCTTTCCACCTACAAACAAAACAATAATTGAGTGACTACATCGATAAGTGCCTATATCATTGTTTAAGTACTTCTAATCTAAAGCAGTTGCTTACCATGAATCTCTACAGCTGCTTTGAGTGTAGTCTTCTTTACTGCCGTCAGTTGTGACATGCAAATATTGATGTTATGAAATATGGGACACTTGAATTTGACATAACGAAGGTCACTGGGAGCCACAGCGCTGGACTGGTTGTCTTTCCACAATTGTCTTATCCAATCGTAAAGCATGACAGGAATCCCTTCTTTATTGGCTTCAATGCATTTAGGTGTTAGGGCGCTTGCTGTAACCACATGGCTTACAGCTTTGGTTAGTGTTGATGATAGAGTACCGTTCATCCATCTAACTAAAGTTTCGAGTTCATCCTAAGAAATAACAACAAAATTAGAGTCTATAAGTATAATGGTGTGCTGTAGCAAGTATTAACATCGTTCTTTTAATTAGGTTTACCTTCGTTTCTTTGTCTTTAATCCCAGATAAAGATATAATCATGTCTTTCATAGCCAGGGTACCCAATGGGCATTCTCTAGTCTGAAAAACTATGTCTTGAGGATCAGTAAAAACTTGCCGTAACACCATAGGGCCCAAAATCCTTTAAAAAACGAGTAAAAACCCATAATATTTAAGCATAATTTCTTCAGCAAGTTTCGCCTCGATTTGAGGTTCATGCTTGGAATGCAATAAAAGTTTAACAATCGTTTAACTTACTCCACACGTGGAGTACCAGACTTTCCAGATGACAACCTCTTCATCCAATATTGAAAACCTGGACTGCCAAAAGGATCAAAAACAAATATATTTCCGTCAGCATGCAATTCTTGGCCCTTACACTCTTCATCTTCAAGCCACATGACGTTGAGGGAATGAGCCTCAGCAGTCTGCAAAAAAATAATAAAATAAAATACATACATTAGCTGTCAAGTTATAAAACCATCACCAATCTTCACACCACAATCTCGCTTTCGACATTTTCATTAATTCATTTAAATTGATTATTTAACTAACCTGATACATTTCTCCAAGGTTCAATGTTAAACATTCTTCCTGAGTTTGACCAGGCGGAACAATAAAATATATATAAGGCTTCCTGTCATCAATCTGCTGTGAGTTCGAAAGCTGGGAAAACTGCGAAAATATAGGATGCTTGGAAAGTGCAGATGAGCAAAATGAGGACACTCTCTTCATTTTGAGGCTGTCTATAATCGTCTTTCCTAATTTCCCAAATATCAACTATAACTTTCTGCCACTATACTTTTTAAAAAACTAAAAATCCATAATGCTAGGTAATCAGACATAAAAATTAAACCTCTCTCCACTACTGTTGAGTTTAAAGATTGCCAAACCACTACCACTCCTACTTATCTCTCACAGCTGACAAATATCTTTAATTGTAATTTCAAAGTTTGAGAACAATTTTGACTACGATGTGACTAATTATTCAATCTGTACATTACGAGCGCTTTACTGATGCTGTCGTAGATTTGAAATCACACTGAAAAGTAGAATTAGGATTTAGGAAAACTATTTATCAGGTATAAAAAAGTGTGTCAACTCAACATGTCACCACTATTCCTCCTACGCTAACCAAAAGCTTCATCTTATAAAAAGTCATTTTGCTTCTCTTCTCATTCTCTGCAGCTTTGTTGACAAAAATGTAAAAGAACTCACTCGCGGGTTTCAACGGTCGAAAGTGCAGCGGCTAAAACTGCTCAGTGGTTTCTTTGTGCTCATCTTACCCATACTCCATGCATACCATGCCATGCATTCAGCTTTCGTTTTTCGGTGTACTCACTTGACTTTTGGACTTGATTTGATACTCATTTTTTGCAGACTAAAACAAAGCAAGCAAGCTTGCATTCAATTTTAATGCTTAGAATTTTTCATGCGACGCAACATGAACATGATGATAAAACCATTAAAAAATGAATGATTTTAAAAATGGTGCTGCCGATGACTTGGATTTTAACTTTTAATAAATTAATTAAAGAATCAGCACACCACAACCGCATCCCTACCCCGCCACCAAATCCGCATAAAAATGTCATAATTTTGGCAGTGTATCGTTAATTGTAAACTTTTATTCAGCTGGTTTCAATGTAAAAGTTACACAACATTTTTATTTTTGTACAATTAGTTAAATAAAATTGGTTTCTCACATTTTAATGTACACAGTTTTATTCATATGTTATAACTGTATTGCATTTAAATATACTGTACTGCTTTCTTGGCATGAATGAAAATTGGAGTTGAATTGAAACTAAAATGTTAAAATTAAAAATCGTTTTTTTCCTACAATTTATTAGATATACTTACTGCACAAGCTAAAATGCAAGTAACCTAATGTTGGACTGGACGAGTGTTTTTCAGTTTTTACTTCCCTTTCTATAGCTTAAATTCTCCTATCACAAAATTCCTTAATTATTGGGATTTTCAAGTAAATATTTTTGGTATAGTATAATAAATATTATGAATTGCTTTATTATTCCTTACATAATACAATTAAACAACTATTAATTATAATTAAAAACGACTTGTGTAGGTAGTGCAAGTAAATTTCTAACATTCTTTGTTGATAAATTACGGTTAAGATGAGTTCTGATCATAGATGGATCAATGGGTCAACTACTACGTGACACGTGGAATAGGTAAACTAGTGTTGTAAATAGTTAAATGACTTGTTGGAGTATAAAAGGAAAAAAATAAAAGTATAAAATGTATTCAGAAAATGTAGCCTACTTTCACTTTAAATTTGTAAATTATTGCTGAAAATGGTTCTACAAATTACATTCTAAGTTTGCTAATAATTACAAATATGTAGTATTACATTATTTACAGTTTTGTGAATGGCACGAAGTAAAAGTTTTTAACGAATGTGAATAATGCGTTTTGTTTGTGGAAATGAGGTGCTTTTCAGGAAGTTCTTTGTATATTCACTTAACTAGCTTATCATATAAGATTTAATTATAATATTCTAAAAATGATAAGTCGAATCACGCCCACGCACGCCGTCACCGCTCACCACCACGCGTGTGTCTTTGTTGTCCGTCCTAATTCCCAAAGTCGTAAGTCAAACAATGAGTGCAATTGTTGTCTCTTCGGTTGTGTGGATGAAGATGAAGCTTAAGTTTTAAAATTAAATATCCACGTTTGATTTGTTGTTTGAAAATATGATAAAATCCAAATATTTAGCAAACAATTGAACGAGCTCATGGTTTAATGCAAGGTTTGTCACGTCCTGTTAGGTTTCTAACGCTGGTCAATCGAGAGATCGTCAACGATTATGTCGTAATTGTTCAAATGTTCAAAATGTAAACATATTTAATGGTAAAATATCACTGATCACTGATGATAATGAGTATACAGTTCAAAGTTGGAAATTGTGGTGCAAAGTTAGCTGGAAACTTTCAAGGTGTTCTCTAAAGATTAAAATATCCGATTTCCCTTGATTTGTAGTTTCCGTTAATTCACGTATTTAAATTTTCCTCTTGAATTTAAATCACAAATTTATGTTCCTTTAAAATACTGTCGTAGTATTTTCATCTAAAGCATCTTGAACTAAGCGTGGCCCTTCAGTATAAAGTACGTACTCTCCGCGAATCTACAAACAGGAAATCAAATTTTAATTTTGCCTAGATAAAAATTAGCTATTATGTTTTTTGCATTAACGAATTTGGGATGAAAACACAATATCGCATTTTATAATATCCCAGTAGAAAGATCAGTTAATACAAGCTTTTTGAAGCTTTTCAACTCTAATCTACATACATGTGACGAAGATTGCATGAGCACTTCGTTAAGTTAACAAGATCGATTTTTACTTTTTAAGAAATTTATATTGTAAAAACGATCTCTACACATTTTTAAAGTAAAAATATCATTGAAGCTTTCTGTATTTAATCAGGGAACATCAAGTGAACTACTAAATTAGGTTTCAGTCAACTTGAACAATCAATTTAGTAACAATCAGTTAACTATCTATCGCAAAACAACATGAAATTAGAAGAACATGGACAAAGACTATCATAGACTTGTAGGGTACTTTGCATATTATTGAGCTCTTGGTTGACAAGTGAATTGAGGATTGAAAACTGCTCACATTATTTTTTTTCTAATGCAATGTTCTTGTATTAAACTATCAAACACGTTAAAAATGGATTATTGAAATATCAGGAGAGTAAAAGGGTTCATCAAAAATCTGAAATAGGAAGACATTGCACTGCATTGAACCGGGTAACAACAAATGGCACACTGTAATTTTAAAAGGATGAAAGGTATTTTGGATCTAGATTCAGTTTTTTAGGAAAAATCAAAAACACACAATTGTAGTATTTATTTGCACGCGGATTTTATTGACTTTTATTTATTTGCCTTTTTATTTTCCATCATTTCGTCATTGCATTGTCATCATTACAAACATTAATTTCATCGTAATATATATGTATATGTCATGATTAAGGTATATATGCGCTCATTCGTTTTAAATATATTATTAGTTTATTGTTGACGGTCTATTAAAATAGTGTTTAATTAATTACATGAGCTTTCTGCTTTATTATTATTAGACTTTATGTATATTTTAACATTAAAAACATTTTTTGACAAACAATAAAACAAGGTCGAAGATTAAAGAATTCTTGGCTGTTGGGAATGGCAGGGTTTTTCTTAAGAAAAATGCACGGAATGATTGTATATCCATCAGGATAATAATTCCAGATTATCTTAATTGCAGACAATTCAAAGTTTTTTTCACACAGTCATTGTAAAAACATAAGCAAACAAAACACCTAAAACATTGTGCATTATAATTTTATGGTGGAATGTCAATAAATAAAAAATTAGCTAATTAGGTTGGCTTTTAAATAAATATTTGCACAACAATGGCATCATATTTTAATAAAATTATGCTACATTTCTGCTCTCACATGCGTATTGCATATAGCTTGTCATATATATTTCAAGTAAAGATTCCATTGTGGCATAATTAATGGCACCACGTTATATCTCAGCTTAAATTGTTACTATAAAAATGTCTACGTCCATTTTAGCAATCAAGAATGATATTTTTTAACTGAAATTATTTATCTGAAGATTATCTCAAGCAATTATATGAATTGTTTAGAATCTGTTTTTTCTTCTATTGCAACTAGAGACCAGAGCTTATTGTTGAATGGGAATGTACATTGTTTTCTTTTTTAGTGCACATGATTTTCTTAGCTGTAAAGGTTGGTTTAGTGTATACGATACGATTTTAAAAATCTTCATTGTGATTACAAGCATCACAACAAAAATAGCTATCACACTGTTACGGTATTATTACTTGTAAATGTGGTAATTTTCGTAAAATAAATTATAGCTACATAAAAATTAGTGTTTTTCAAGCTTTTCTTCCTGAAAATCTTTACCGTTCTATACAAAAAGTGTAGAAAAACAAGGCTTCATTTTATGATCCACCTTCTTATATTCGTTTTTGTTCTGTATTCTATTCGCCTATAATTATCCGTACACATGTTAATTGTTCTTTCTTTTTAAGCCATTCATCATTAAAGTATTGAGAAAAACATTGATTTAAATACGAAATTAAAGAAGTAAAATATACTTACACAAGTAATGCCTAAGAATGGTTTCACATTAAAGCTATAAAACCAACCTCATTTCTAATGGACTACAATGGAAATAAATTGCGTTTTATTTGATTTATTAAAAGAGTGGTCATTAATCTCTAATTATGTTTTAAGTATTGCCAAAAATATGGCTATTTTCATTTCTCCTTAATGTTGCGATTGGCGAAATTATAACTTTTTATAGATAACGCCCCATCAAGGGTTGTTTTTGACCCTGTCCAATAATAATACTACCGCCGCATTGCATTGCAAATTTATATTTAATTGAATCTAAACCCGATAATGATTGAAGTTCATTCATGGTAAGTCAATAACTGAAAATATTATTCACGGATTTGAATTTTTCTGATCGCTATCGTATAAAGGTGGACACGTGTATGCCATCTAATGAGTACTTGGAGGTATGGTATTAAGTGGCTTCCGGTGTACAATACTTTATCTTTATCCCCAAACTACACATAATTTTAGGAATGGATACGACTACATGCATTACTTCATTTGCTAAATGCTTACACAAAAATCTCATTTTGAAGGCAAAATTTTAAAGTTTTTTTTAAAAAGTTGTTACATTTTCCATTTAAATTTAGTTTTTTTATGATTTAACATTTATATTTTTGATTATTGAATCTAATTGAGATAAGATAGTATACAAAAATGTGCTAATTTATACGATTTCATTTCCAAATTATCGGTCGGTTGAAATACATAAAATCTAAGATTGACTAATACAAGTGACATCAATTTCTGATAGTGATCGCTTATAATCGGTTGATTGGTAATCGGTAGTAATAATATTCCTGCCTAAAGGTATCTTGACTAGCTTATTATAGGTTGGGTAAAGGCAAGTTGATTGTTACGAAAATTCAATAATTCAATTGTATTTCTATGTTGCATGTGGGTTAAATTAAAGCTATGAATTTTCCTCAGTTAAATATTTTATATTTTTTAAAACATAAATTGTAAATAATATGATGATATGTATGCTTGTTAAAAGTCTTATTGTTAGGTCATGTTTCCTATATATATTTAGAAGAAGGAGATCAATTTTTTTAAAAGTAAAATTGGTTTAGTACAATTTTCACCCGCCTATTTTTATGCTTTCGAAATATTTTTGATCAGAAAGTATCAGAAAAATAAGAAAGCTGGAAAGTAAACGACATGCTTCGTTCTATTTATCATCATGAACGAATATGAACATACAATATAGCTGAATGATTCATAAAGGTTATGTGATAGTGGCATGTTATAGATTCAGAGTTTTATATTATTTTTTAAAATTTTTCATCTAACTGCTATTTTTCAAATGGAATTATTATTATTACGGTTTCTCTAATATCGGAATGGGTTTAGTCGTTTACATTTATTATTTAGCACACATTTTCAGGTTACGAATCACTTGCCAATTTTTTTCCCATCAAAAGGAAACTTACCCATACGTTCCATTATATTTGAATTTTTCTAAATTCGGTCACATTCACAACTTCCATATCAATATCATCATAATATCATGCATGCATGATTATCAATCATGAGTTGCAAAAATACTGTTTTAAAGAAAGAATCAGTGAATTGCTAAAAGTTTTCAAGCAATGGTAAATGGCAGCATTTGATCACACATGCAAAAAACTTTTTGACAATACATTTTACAGCAGAGGATAACCTTGAATTCGAGACATTTTATATAATATACAATTTTAGGACGCGTTAGATTTAGATTGATTTCTTAATTTAATTCGAGGATATAGTTTTATAGACAGGGACACAGTGAAAGATTTTTAGTAAAAGATATTTTTATAAATAGTTTTTTTATGATCATACATATACGTATGTATACTTGTATGTATAATATATATAGTTTATGGTTGTATGCATCTATATTTTTTATATGGTAAACCGAATTAAGTTAAGTATTTAAATGTACATTGATTAAAATGTTATTGTTGTGTTGGGACAATTTTCACATTATGGTGTGTAATATTAATGTTTCATTAAGTACTACATTAAAACAAACATGGTTAATAGATTTTTTGTTCGTTGATCCTTCAGGCTTTCCGATAATAAAAATTCTCATTTTTTTATGTTCAACTTGAGTTGATCCCATTTAAGTACACAACGGCTTCACTGTCATTATCATGAAACAATGACCATCATCATCATCTATCACTATCGTCAGAGAAGTTTGCTATTACCTGCGAAAAGTTAGAGGAATAATGCAGGTGGGGCACGGAAATTCGCAGGATATGCAAGCCGCATTAAGCCAAAAGGACCAACTTAATGATAAAACCTAATGTTGCAGTGAAAACAAAATAAAAAGTTTTATATTAGGTAAAACAAGAAAAAAACTGTTCTTTTGTTTGTTTGTTTTTTTCAAAATAGAAAAAATAAAAAATAAATCATATGAAAAAATATAATATCCTCTTGCATGTTTTAAATAGATAATGTATGTGTTAATAAGAAATCATACCAGAGTTATTATGAGTGAAAATAAATTAAAGAATAAAATTTGTTTAAAGAAAGCTTCAACTTGAAATTTTAAATTAAACTACTGTATCTCGTCTACATGAGCGGTTGTTTTAATCCAAAATTTCAAGTGAAACAGAGTCTCTCATACGAACGCTTTATGCTTGACAAAGAAGAATATTAGGAATATTGAGTAGGCGATGGGGAAAACGATTCTTGAGACGACATCTATGGTTTTGGCCACCCGAATAGGATTCTCAATTATTCGATTCCGGAGCTG
>JAQIWN010003338.1:0-13346 GCA_034699025.1 Entomobrya cf. arborea Gr-Col-00668
TTTTTCTTTTTATACAGCTGGCTACTATGTTAAAACTCTAAATGTCAGTACTGCTGCGGGTTTAATGGATGTGTTTGGTTGGTGTTGATGTGTTAGCTGTCAAGTCAAATGCTTTTTAGTAGATCCTAGAAAGGATGTAAAGTAAAGCACCTCCGAAACAATCTCATTCAGTTTCTCATTCGTACAGACACGGTTTCATGCATTCTGCTCTGAATACGGTACTTTCATTACAATCATCATCATCAGAAACGCCTACACACACAGGTGGACCGAGTAATTTAAGGTAAGTATTGTGTTTGTGGCATTAAACCTTTTTCTGTATTTCCTAATTCAGTTTTTCTAACAGCCGGTTGAAATGCTATTTGATTGGATGTCATTAGTTTTTGAGTAAGAATTACTATTTTTAGTTGAGGTTTTGTGTTTTGGGGAAGAAACAGTTATGGTCATTATCTGTCATTAATTTAGTGAGCTTTGGTAAAAATTGGTCTCTGGGATATTTTTTCAAAAATGTAAGTTGTGGTTTTGTTGTGTTCAACAGGTCATGGAAGTGTGTGGATTGTTGACTTTAAACTATTCAAAGGCAGCTTTATGTGTATGAGATTTATGCAGACGATATACCATTTTTATCATCAGTAAAAAATCAAGATTTAACGAATAACTTTAACGAAAATTTACCAATTATACAATACCTTTTTACACAATGGGGTTTGACGTCCGAAGGTGAGATTAACATTTTTAACTTTTTAAGTGCGTGAATTTTTCGATATAATTTGTTTTGTTTCTATAAAATTCGTCTGTGTTTTCTTTAGGCTTGACATTTACCGGAAAGTTCCAAAGGACTTAACTCAGCCCACCTTAACGGGAGCAATAATCTCAATTTTGTGCTGTACGTCAATATCGATTTTATTGATTTCGGAACTGAACCGCTTCTTGAAGACGGAATTGTAAGTTATCAAGTCTCACTGAACAATAAACATGCACAATTAAACTTCAACTTAAATTTTCAATTGATCCGAGTTCTTTCTTCATTTTTTAGAGTGTCAGAAGTGTATGTAGACAATCCTAGCAAAGATGAAAGAATTCCGGTGAGTGTCACGGTGGAGCTTACGAACTTGAAATGTGAATGTAAGTATATAATCATGTCGACTATCTACATCTTTGATCCATGAATGAGAGTGGACCACTTCAACGAATTTATGATTAATCATATTTATCTGATTGCATATTTTACACAGATGTGGGAATCGACATCCAAGATGACCTAGGTAGACATGAAGTTGGGTTTGTTGATAATACTGAAAAGACTCCGATCGGAAACAACCAAGAAGGCTGTATCTTCCATTCTACGTTTTTCATCAATAAAGTTCCTGGAAATTTTCATATTTCTACTCACTCATCTCATAAACAACCTGATGATCCGGATTTCTCTCATAAAATTAGAGAGATTAAGCTAGGAGACCAAATCATTGCAAATATTCCAGGCTCATTCAATCCTCTGGCAGGAGTTGCAAAAAATACGGAATTGGGTAGGTTCAAAATTGTTTAATTAGATGAGTGGGTGTAAATGTTATAGGATTTGAATGTACATTAATAACTCACTTTGTTTGATTTGGCCTATCGTTTCCAGGTATTGAATCTCATGATTACATCATGAAAATCGTTCCTACTGTTTATGAGTCTTACAATGGAAATAAGCAAATTTCGTACCAATACACATATGCGTACAGGGTAAGTTTTATTACATGCATCTCTAACAAGGCTATTTTATCAAAGATGCTGTGTTGTTATCCTTCCTAATTATTCATAAATTCAATTTATTCATTTTATTACAGAGTTTTGTTGGACGAGCATCACCAGCTCTATGGTTTAGATATGATCTTTCTCCGTTGACTGTAAAATACAAGGAACATGGAGAACCGTTTTTCTCCTTCCTCACTGCTATTTGTGCTGTAATCGGGGGTGTTTTCACGGTGGCTAATATGATTGATGGTTTAATATTTTCTGCGACAGAATTATATAAGAAACTCGAAATCGGGAAGCTAAGTTAAGCTGGTTTAATTCATTTTAAAATTATTTATTTATGTTTCAATTAAAAACCTCGCTCTCATTAAGCTCACTGTACTTGATTGGTTTGTTTTAATTCTTACTATTTTAAAAGACTTGTTTGTTCCATTATCTCTAAGTATTATGATAAGAGTCGTCAGTTACATTCTTCTATAAAGTCTTTCAAAGTTTATACCATTATTTATGGGCAAACGCTGCAACTACTGAATCTGTGTTGCTCTGCAAAAAGCGTGCTCTGCTGATTTAGGATAAATTGAAATATTATTATGGTTGTATAATCATTTGGAAGGGTATTAAACGAATTCGTGACGTTTCGGATTTTAAAAACTATGTCATAAAATATTTAAAGGATGTGATGGGGTATGCAAAATGTGAATGAACTGCATTGATATAATATCGTGTAATGTGCGCTAAATATTTTTTATTTGTAAGTGCATTAAGTACTTTTTGTGATACCTTCCAAAGAAGGAGAAAGATCTTGTAATGTGTGTAACTTATATTCTGCAAGGGTGTAAGAACGTTCAAAACTCAATGGTGCAAGTGTACATATTTTATTTTATGAATAAAAGGAGTAAAAAATTTATTACTCCTAACTCTCAACATCAATTTTATTGCTTTCTTTGTTTCAAATAAATTTTCGTTCATCAATTTGCACCTCTTACCATTCCGAAAGAAATATTCATCAACCACACATAGCCGATTCACCTTACCTCTTCTCGTGAAATTGAAAGCATAATGGCACATGGTTCAGTAAAGAACAAGGAGTGTCTTTGCTCTAATTTTTGCTCTTTTTTCACCGCTTACTTGTCATACACACGGGTTTCCTTTAGAATGCAACGAAACGACGAATTTTATTACTTTTTATGAGGTATTGTTTCCTTTTCATTTCTTAATGTACTTAATGAAATGCTTATATGAAGGCCGAAATAAATTTTAGTGTAATTAAGTGATGCGATCGTCTTAAAATAAAAAGTCGATTTAGCTGTGGTCTAAATGTACGTGTACATTACATTCAGACAATTTATAGTATGCATTTTTAATTTACCTAACAGTATCATTTTACACTACTACAGCATTCTAGTCGTTAGAGTCAATTATTACGATTTTTTGTACTTAAGTTAGAATGATTAGCTTCCAAATAAATTTCATCAGTTGATATTACGTGTAGTTCCCCTGAACTTCCCAAAATCTTTTTAAAATCCTCCAAATATGACTCATAAGTTACAACCCCGGCCAGTTTTCTCAACTTTTCTGTTGGTATTTTATTTGAGTTTAAACTCAGTTTTTTGCCAACAACAAGGTGGCATTCCTGTTACTGCAACCGCTTCTGATGGGGCAACGCAGCAAGAAAAGGTTACAAATAATGGACAACCTCCAGTTATCAACGTTAAAATTCCTTACTCCAGCTCACCCCTTTACCTAACAAGATTAGCTCAAGCGGAACAGTTCATTCAAAAGTCTTTGCTGGCATATGAAACCCAACTATTAAAACGTCTGGAAATTCTGCAAAGGTGATTAAATGATCATTTAAAAAATACCATTATCAAGATACAAGTGAGATAAAATTTTATAATTTGGCTTTGAAAAGGCTTCGAACTGACTTTGAGGGTAGCGTGACTGAAGCCCTGAAACAAGCTGGAGGGGAGCAATTAAATGAATGGTCAAAAGCTAATATAGTCTCATCTCACCCCATACTCTCATACAGAATGATACGTCGTTTTGCAACAGATATACAAGCGTTGAGAGATCATCTTTGGCTGAGTCTGGAAAACGGTATATTGAAAATTGCAAACAAACTTTGTAGCATATCAATTGTAATTTAAGTTTATAATTATAATGGCATGCAATAATTATCATATTTTACTGTGGCAGAGCTGTGGCAATTCATTGAGTCAAACAGGGGAAATTTTATATTCCCTACGCAAGATGACTTGTTGGCATCCGAACTATCTTTGATAAACATGCAGGAAACTCATGACTTCAATATTCATAATGTAAAATTTAAACAGTTTGATAAGTTTTATGCTTCAACAATTTATAGATTTAATTTACTGTTGAAATTACTAACATAAAAAAATATTTGCATAAGTTTGCGGATGGGGCAATCGGAGGCCAAGAAGTCAAAGTTGGTCTAACTGGTAAACAGTGCTTAGAACTATCGGAATCAGCTCTTAAAATTGGCTATATTAATGCAGCTACTGAATGGTTCCAAGCTGCACATACAAAAGGGGTGGATGGAACCGACACCTCAGTAACAATGGATGAACTCACCCAAGCATGGGAAAAGACTTATAAAGCCGTAAGAATTTAAAATAATGCATAAAACTGACAAATTAATCGCGATTTAAATCGAAATTACTTTCAAAGTTTTTAAGCATTTGGTCCATACAAGCCTTCCGAACACACGATGTATTCAGGGAAGCAAAGGAAATGTTACAAGAGGACTTCAAAAGACTAAAGAAAAATCTAACAAAGGAGCACATGCCAATAACCTTTAAAGCTTTATGTCGAGGGGATAGACTATTGAAACCACGGAAGTTGGCACGTTTAATATGCTACAGTGAAAATACAATTCATCCTTACCATTTTATGAACCCATTGAAAGTTGAGGTGTTCAGTTGGAACCCACTTGTTTACCAAGTTCATGATTTTGTTGGGGTACAACAAGTGGGGGAAATGGGTCACGTGGTGGTACCATCAATGGCTACAGTTGTGGAAACTGGACAAGCAGCCCATCAAGTTCCTGCTGTAGGGAAAACATATACACACGCCACTGTTTTAGACAGTTCTTCCTCTCTGTTGGCTAATTTATCTAAACGAATTGAAATGCTACCTGGGGTCAACGCTTTTGGGTTTAAGAGCTTTATCAGCGATCAATACCGGGTTTCAGCTTTTGCAGTTGGAAATCATTACGACCCGTGCAATGAATGCTTTAAGGTAAGCTTCTGCTTTCATGCTTATACCGAAGTCATGTCAGGCTCAGGCTCATATCATCGATCATTTTTATTAGACTATAGACGTTTCAACTACAACAAACATCAAAATTGAGAGGACTGTTTCAGCGGTGCACATTGTGGTACTTTTTTGTAAATTGATTTTGGTGAGGTTTTTCAATTTTCTTTGTCATTATGCTCACACGTACTGGTTAATTTCTAAATGTACAGTTGCATCAACCGGTGAAAGGGGGTGAGCTCGCGTTTCCATTACTGGGTGTAGCCATTCCACCAACCTTGGGTTCCGCTGTAATTTACAATGAAATTGATTCGTTTGGAAATGTTGATGAGCGAACTAAGCATGGATCATGTCCAGTTTTGATTGGTAAGACTATGTATACTTTGTTGATGATTTTACGGTATACTGCCGTTATATTTTAGAACTCAAAATATTTTTGAAATTGTTTGGACAGGTGAAAAGTGGATTGCAACGAAGTTATTTCATTGAGACAGAAAAAGAACATGGAACTTGATGCAAACAAGGGTTTCAGCTGCAATCTTCGAAAAAATATTAAATAATTCCGGCATATTGATGTGAGATATGAATGTTTTCTATGTTAATTTAAAGTTGATGTGTTATAAATCATGTAAGCGTTCTGTAATTATATGTAATTGTTATTAAAATTCTGTACTACGGTCACCCGTGCCTTTCTATTTTTGCAATGAAATTTCTAACAGTTTACAATAAAAATTAAATCTCAACTACTTCTTTTGCTTGTTATTCGAACTTAAAATTACATCAAGCATAGACGGATATGTAAAATGTTTCGCACCGTTACATTTTAATGATTTCAGTTTCAAGTGGTTACATTTTTACAGATATATATTGCATACACGTGACATGACTTTGGTACAGGTACAAGGCATAAACTTGTTTTTGGTTAGTGGACCTCACCATTCATGAAATATGAAGAAAAAAACATATTTAAATAAAAAACAATGAGTATAGGTTTGATGTGGTTGTCTACTTTATTGCTTAAAGTTTCAAAACCAAATTATATAATTCATGAAAAAAACTAAACTATTTCAATAAGGGTAAAATACATGGATATTTCATGGGGTGATTTCATAACAGGATGATCTGATTTCAATTTTGCAAACTAAAGAGAGAATGAAGAAAATGGCTGCGTTTTGTTTTGTTTGAATTGAAATTGATGTGGTTACTTATTCATTGAAACTGAAATGATACTGACTGAATCTCTAATCATAATACATCTCGACTTTGTAAATAATTATTCTGTTTGGTGATATGCCCTGATGAAGAGTGTCGTGAATACTCGAAAGCTAGGCTAATAAAAATTAGTTTCCACTTTAACTATCTCGTGTTAATTCATTATTATCATAATATCTACTTCAAATATACTAAATGCCAAGAAGAAAATAAACCTAGTAAATGGCATTACCAATGTCAATTAGTTCTGTCGCAATTAAAGTGTCGACGTAAAATTGTATTATGATGATTAATGATTAAGTTTTTTAAATCCGTGCTGAATGAATGGTATTCAAGAGAAACAAACAAATTTTGACAAAATGAAAAGAAGAAACAGATAACTTAAACGAAAAGGTGTATTCCTGTGTGAAATCGGAAATTTGTATGAGCCACTTTATGAATTGTGATTGAAATCGTCCTATGTCCTATGGCCTATAAGTCTATCCTATCCTATTGCCTGTAAGATGTTTCCTCAAAACTCTGAGTTTGAAAAAACGAAATGTCACATAGAAGCTGTTTGCATGTGGCAATGAAAGATCATACCATTTTCTATTAAGGAAAAGGACATTTGAGACAGGACGACTTTAGACGAGAAAATAGATAAAGCTGACATATCGTCAACATTGAAGATTAATGTTGTATGTATCCGAGATAAATTTTATCAAAATATTTTTCATAACTTTTCACACACCGATAAAAAATTAAGATTATTTCATAGCTAGTACTGAAGAACGTCGGCACATTTTTGATATTTTGTATTTAACATAATTTATCAAACGTAAAAAGCAACCATCACATCACGCCACACGCCCTGTCCTGTTTCCTTATTTCCGAGCTATTAAATTTTATTTTTTTCTTGAGACAAAACACATCAATTATATTTTATAAATAATTTTCTATTTCAATTATAGCAATACTCGCGTACTCATATAAAAAAGATTTAGTGTACTTAACACAAGGTAATTAAACAAGACCATTTGGCATCAAGTCATTTGATAAATGAGGATCCATAAAAGTGTTGATATAATTATACTCACGTGTGAAAATGCACTGAGCGATGCATTTTACATTAGTTAGTCAGTCATTCACAAAACTTACAACACTATTTAGTAAACTCTTTTCTACTCGAACAACACATTTCTTTAAAAAAAAAACATTTGTTTGCTCGCTCAGCCATTAAAACAAAGTCTGATCTGATTGCGTCTTCTTCCATTCTTCTATTCTTGCGTTTTTTTATTTACCTTTTTTGTGTAGTAGGCTGTTTTACAATATTCTGTAGAATGCAGTATTTTTAATAAGCTCTTCTGGCTCTAAGAACGTATTATAAATGTTGCGGCAACACTTCTATAATGTAGGCGTTACATGAGAACATTATACTTATTTTGCCTGACATGATGCGATTTCTTATCTTTTGACGATTCTCACAGCTTTTTTTTATCAAAATGCTGTGCTACATCAGGATGATCTGTCTAGAAGAAAGCATTATAAAAAATATATACCTCATTTCCACCACAAACCACTTACCACACGTAGTCCACAATCACATACTTATAAAGTGCATATATCAACTGGCAAGAAATTTTCTAATTGTTTTTATCATTTTTGAGCGAGCTGTAAATTGGTGCAATGTTGAATGTAATGGTTTCGCATTGTTGGCGATGTTTATGAAGAATGAGATGATGTACGAGTAGTACGAGACGATGTTTTTTATTGGCATTGGTAAGGACTTTTGGATTGCATTGCAACTTGCAAAATTGCAGTCCATTTTTTCCTTTGTACGTATTTTATGCTGCGTTTTTGCATTGTAAAAAGATGTAAAAACTCATTCATTCTTGTATCACCGATAAGCTAGCTAGGTTATTGTGCCATGTGTGATGCGGTTGAAGATTATAAGGAGTTAAGATGCGATTTTGTAGTGCTGCGGCTAGCGCAGGTACAATAGACGAAAAAATGTGGCCATTACCTGGCAAAGGCAATTACGAACGACACATTTTAGCAGTGGTTGGCTGGTTGGAATGGAAGTACTAAAAACAAGTCTGCGTGGTTGTGGTTCGATAGTTTCGGGGCGATTCGATGTTTAGTTACTTATTCACAGTTTAGGTTATCTTTTGTTCAAACAAATAAGAACAATAGATGATGTACGAAAGGACATTGTTATCAATATCATCTTCCTTAAAACGAAGAACGCAAATTCGTTAAACGGATCTTGAGAAGGTCGCTGATTTGTTTAACTCAAATTATAACAGTTAGTCAATTAGATATGTAGTAAAACAATCAAAGAAATCTAGCTGAGGACTGGACGAACTGAGAGATCAGCTTATATGAATTGTGAGGATTTAACTTTGAAGTGTCAATGTGAAAAATAATTTAAATGAAAAAATTCCTGCTGCAGATCTGACATTTCGTTCGTATGCGCAAATCAAGTGAATCATAAAACAAACAAGTTCGATAATTTAGACAGTTTCTAATTTTTTTATTAGAATAGTAGAAATCTAAAATACTACGATATATTGTACTGTGATGTATTAAAAGCGACATTATAAAATTGATAGAAGTAACGAAAAACTAAAAAAGCAATTATATCCAGTGACTAGTGTGCGTGTATAGATAGTGTCGTGCTTCACTCAACTAGTGAAAGAACATGTTGGATGAAAAACTGGTTATTTGCAAAATGCGCTATTATGAGTTTTTAATAGAGCTTCAATTCTAAAAGATCGTTCAACAAGTTTCATTCATATGCTAGTGCAATGCTTCTATCGTCTTTCGTTTTCAGGATTTCCCTAAAAGAATTGTTTTACCTGAGAGACTTGCAGAGGACATAGATAGGCAAATAGACAAATTATTTGACTGAGTTTTGTGTAGACAAAGTGAAATCAATAGTTATACGATTCAAATTCTACAAAACACTATGTGTTGAGTCTAATTTTGTTAAATACGTATTGCAGTGCATAATTTTTTTATGAATTGAACGCAAGATGTGAATTGAGCCATTGTAAAAAAAAAGTTGCATACGATCCATGTAATGTAATGGCTAGTGATATTAATGCGAGCATCATCATCATCATCAACCCCTTCCTTAAGTGCTTTTTTTAAAGATACGCACATGAAAATGAACGCATTTATACATTTTTATGTTTGTTTTAAGGAAGAGAGATAACTCAAAGACCTGAAGTTACGTTTATCACAGAGAAATTTTTTTCTTTTGGTAAATTTTTATGAAGCTGTTTAAAATCACTTGCGCGCATTATATCGTCGTGGTTGAATAAACTAACGATGTTGCAACTGCAATTACACATGAAAAACGCAAGTTGCGTTAACATTTTTGTAAATAATTTTCACATAACCTGCGTTTGACACAGTCATATAAACGGAGTGAGTGAGGAGAGGAGCAGTAGCTGTGTAAAATTAACTGTCCTTTTTTGAAACTTTTATTTTCGTACATGAGTCTTTAGCTTTAACAAAAGTACACGCTTTCTTGAGCGCTGTAATATATTTCGATCTCAAAAATTAGACTGTTTCGGACGATTTACTATGTTTCCGCTTAGATTTGGATTTCTGGCCCTTCTAATTTTACCCTGCACCGTTGTATTGGCTTTTGAACGGGATTATTTCCAAGTTGGGGGAGGAGATGGGTCGTCAGCTTTAACGGAATCCATGAAGACCATGTTGGAGGATGGCTTTTCTCAACATGAGATTATCAACACAGTTAAAACGGAGCTTGGCTCAAAGAGAATAAAGGCTTACATTGAAAAAATGTATGAAGGTGAAGACTTAACTAACAAAGAGCTTGAAACAATGAAATCTGGAGAGGTGGAGGAGACTGATGAGGAGTTAATGAAGGTTCTGGAGGAGTTTAGCAACTTGATTGACCTGCAGAACAAGGAAAGCCTGAACAACAGTATAGTTCATGATTCTGCTGAATTTTCGTATGAAAAAGACATTGTGAAAGAGTTATTTCGTGAGAATGAAGAAGAGGAGAATTCTACAGAAAGTGAAAATACGCCTTTAATAAAGCCAAACTACGCTTATTCTCCATTTGACCTAATTCGTCTTGTGAAGGCAGAGGAGGCGATATATAAACCGTTAAAAAAGTACATCAAAAAGATGGAAGCGAAACTTGAAATTTTGAAAAGGTGAAATTGATATATTGATAATATAATTGATCGTATCACAAATACAATCCTGTTTGTTGTGTAGTACAATGTTTTTTGTTATTTACTAATTAGTTTAAGCTCAGGAGGATGTACTAAACCTTTGTTTTTTTGTTACATTTTTTTATTATTTAATTAAAGTTATACGAAAGATTATGAAGACACCACGATCTTGATAACACGTGCTCTTGGGTCGAAAGCGAGTTTTGAAGAAAAGGCTATGGCAGTCGTTTCCAACCCACTGGCTTCATATAAAATGATTAGACGATTTGCGTTTAAACTGCCTGAGGCGTGGAAAAAAATTTCGGAGGATATGGAAGAAGGTTTGTTCAGAACCAAGTTAATGTTTTTAATCTTTCAAAGAAATTCTCAAATTCGTGATTTACTGAGACGATTTTATATCAACTATTTCTTATTTTATTATAATAAATTATCTGTAGAACTTTGGAAAGAATTATCTCATGTTCGCATGACACGTCAGCCACCAAATGACCAAGATTGGAGGGAATCTATTGAGGCACTCTTCCGGATTCAATATTATAACGGATATGATGCAAAACAGGTTTGTATGCTTATTATTTTCGTAAATCATCTTTATATGAACTGGCCTCGCTAATTATGTGTATTTTTAGTTTTCAAAAGGCGTACTTGGCTCAATAAAGTCTGGAATAACTTTAACCGCAGAAGAGTGCCTTGAAATAGGTCTTCGTGCGATGGCACTGAAGCAGTATGACTTCGCCATAGAATGGTTGCATTTATCAAAAACTAAACATTTACATGAAGAAGACAAGTCAGATGTCGACATGAACTTCTTAGAGCAAACTTTGAAATACGCTATTAAGGAGGTTTGAAATTTGAAAATCATACAATTAATCAATGCATTCTAGTGTAAAGTATTTTGAAGAAAGGTAGTTTTATCTATCTATTGTACAATTTTTCTAGCATAACATGGCTTGGGACCAATACACTAGAATAAGAGCAAAAACTCATATTTTTACTAAGAAACTTATAAATCCAGTCAACATTGAAGGGGCCAAGAAAAAATCCACAGAGATTAGAGAAAACACAAAACAATATAGAACGCATGAGGAATATGACTATCCGATTCCGTACAACTTTGTCTCGCTTTGTGCTGGTGAAAATTTACAGGTATGAAAACATGGAAAGTGACAAACAGTGTCAATTAATACAAATGATCTAATAAATAATTTTTTTCTCATGCAGACAGAGAAGGAGCGATCTCAATTAAAATGTTGGCTGGAACGGTCTAAGAACCCATATTTCTACATAAATCCAATGAAGATAGAACAATTAAGCGCTGATCCCTACCTGATTCAAATTTACGATGTAGTTGGCGACAAATTAATAACTCATGTGAAGAAAATCGCAATAACAAAATTGCAGAGATCTCAAGTGGTAAATTATAATGATCCCAACGCTGACGATGTTAGTCTTGTCCGTACATCATCGCAAACATGGATCCCTCAATGGCATCCTGGAATGGGACTAGACAATTTAACAAAGCTAATTGAAAAAATTACTGGCCTTACCACAAGAACACATGGAGCAAGTGAGGATTTTCAGGTTGCTTGTTATGGGACATCTCATCATTATGATGAGCATCTTGATGCTGTAAGTTTATTACACGTACAGTTAAACAAGCTACTCATTCATATGCAAGCAGCTTGGCATAATAATATGCAATTAAAACTCGGCTACAAATTTTAAGCAATGAAACGGTTTATGAATAAGAGCATTTTAATTATAGGTTCAAGACAGTCGAAGAACAGAGGAATATGGGGATAGAATAGCAACTTTAATGTTGTATGTAAGTGCGATAAACAGCTAATTTCACAAAAACCACAAGTCCCATATAATGAAAGAATAAGAAGACTATTAATGGTTTTATAATTCATTTTTATTTCGTATCTAGTTAAGTACCGTGGATGAAGGTGGTAAAACTGCATTTCCGGTTTTGGGAGTTACAGCAAATGCAGTGAAAGGATCTGCAGTATTTTGGTACAATCTGAAGAAAAATGGACAGCCAGACAAGAGGACATGGCACGGTGGATGCCCTGTTGTGCATGGTATAAAATGGGGTAATGAGAGACAACCTTGATTTTCAGTGCAAGCAGATTTAATGCTCAATGCGGATAGCTTTGGTCATAAAACAATTTTTTTCTTCTGTTTCATATATTTATAGTAATGAACAACTGGATTCTTTTAAATGAAAACTTCAAAAATCGTCCGTGCTCTTTGAACTCAGAGGAATAATTCTTCATTTACTTCAAGTGTATCCGTCGTAAAGTTTAAATGATGATCATTCTAAGCGGCAGTACAATGGACTAGTTAACCATGCTTGCATCCTTGTGATTTTATGCGGAAATCGGAAAGGCTGATTTTTATGAATTTAACAATGAATTATTTTTTACCCACTGTAAAAAAGGGCACAGTTTTTAATTAGTCAGAAGCTGCGTTCAATAAAATGTATTTTAAAATTAAAGTGTTACCAATTAAATACATATTTTTATTATTTGCACAGTATTTCAGGTGTACGTGCGTTATGTCACATTAGTCAGGCCAGACGAATGTTCTAATTTTGCATATCTTCCTTGACACAGGTGCAATGAACAATCTATACACAATTGTTACCTAAAAATGCTTGCTGAAGAAATCAGCAAAATCCAATTGTTTTTTTTTCGCATGAACCATTAAAAATTAAATGCAATTTAATTTTTGCCGATACTGCAGACGATATTTGAGTCAGCTTCATAAAACAATGCAAATAATTCGTACAAATAACTATTTGATATGCTACGCATACATGTATATATTTTTTTTAATTAAATGTTCATTCATATATTTATAGTATATTTGTCATAAGGTGCAAGGTGGCTAGAGAAGAGAATGAATTTTTGCACTGGATTT
>JAQIWN010003339.1:0-13344 GCA_034699025.1 Entomobrya cf. arborea Gr-Col-00668
ATTATTTACATCCTGGCCTTTCTTGTGATACCAATTTCATGCCGGTTTGCCATTTAGTGGACCTGCGCTTTCCTCGTAAGTGTGTGTCAGCACATTGCATATTCTTATCAAAGCCAGCAAGGAAATCATGGCTCACAAAATAATTACTTTTCGCATTTTGATCAAACTCAGGTTTTACAACATGTCATAACAATTTATAACAATCTTGTATTTTTTACTCTGATACATTCAAAAGAGGAAAGCAGAAAATGCAATCGTAATTTTATATTTTATGTGTACAATCTGTACACAGCTTAACATATCAAAATGCAAGAAAAAAACATGTGTATACTTAAGGAGATTACTTTATCTTCATATTGGGTCTTTGGCAATATTATACACTGCAAACAATGAGTTTCGTTTCAACGTACATTTCACATAAACATGCATCATTTGCTTGTACATTTAAATATTGCATGCTTTCACTGGAGGCACATAATCTAATTCCTCATAATCAGCCATGTGAATGAATTGTGGAGCATAACAACATTCAGCGGTGCAGTGTTTGCAATGACTTCCAATCCAAGCCCATTACGTCTAGCAATAACAACATATCTTTATGCAGCAGAAAAATATACACTTACACGAAAGAAAAATCAGTACGCATAGCGTGTACACTTAAATGCTGACACACCTATATACTTATTGTTACTTTCCGAGTATAAGATACATAAATTACTACCACATAAAAGTACAATTTTAATGTATTTATGGCTCAATGGCCCATATCAGTTGGGTTTCAGCTCACTTGAGATTTGAGACGAGCTGTAGTTCTTTCCGATTGTTGCCAATGCACCATGTAGGAGAATGTTAGGCTTACACAGAACGAACACACTGACGCACGAAACAAAATGTGAATGAGCAAACAGCACGTGTATTAGACTGCTGTTATTGCTACTACTAAATTGCATCACATCGAGAGTGAAAAGATGAACCACATATGTGGATACATATAAAAAAATCTTTCACCTTTATGGCTTTTGGAAACATGAAAAATTATATAAAATGTTTCACCCATTCAGCTATTACGTCACATTTGTCAAAATTTATGTACACAAATTTTCTTTATTGCTTTTATATACAAGCTACATAAAAAGGGAAAAACATGTATTGATTCGTTGGTTGCTTGTACTATACTGGAACGCCTTCTTGACTAGTTGGCATCAATGATTCCAATTTTATACTAAAGTAAATCCTAGTAGTACTTTCAGGAATGATATATATGGTTGTATTTTTATATACTACTTGTAATGGCATGGTTCATTGACAAGGATTTCCATGAAATCAGTCAACCAAAAATTGACTCGACTGATGTGTACAAACGAAACTCAGGTGCCTCTCTCTCTCTCTTTCCATTGTTATTACTTCGTGTAACTTGAGTTACAGCAAGTGGACATAAAATAACATAAAAATACCAACTATTTCAATTCATGAATGTATAGAAATGCAGTTGGTATATTGGTGCCTCATATTATTAAATTGCCCTGTCCGGAACACGCATCTTAGGGAATCAGCGAAGTGAAACTTTTTTTTTGTTCAGACAATGAGTTTGAAAACCATTAGAGCATCGGTGCAATGAAAGTGCAGCTTAATGTTCAGATTTGTTGGTTTGGTTGTGGTGTATGGTTCTGTACACAACTTTGCTTTCTGTCTGTCCATGTTTCTGTAAAGCTCTATTTAACTACAAAATCCACATACAAAATAGTGGTGCCCAACCGCACAAAGTGCAATGCGGTAACAACTTGCCGGCTCGTTTTAAAAGCATGACACATTGTTTTCTTGAGTATTCAGCATTCTAAGAAAGTTCACGATCGTAAATGTATTTTGTGTATAAGCCGGAAACCCGAAATTCATGGGGTGTGATTTCTTTTTAGAAGTATATCATGAAAAATGAACGCAACGAAATGCTTTAAATCGGGCCAATGTTGCCTATTCACTTATTTATGAAATTTCGGAAGTGTGAGTACGTTCAGACTTGAATTGAACATGGTTAATTCAATTCATTTGGTTCACGTTTCGCATTTAACTACTTGCAGTGTGCACCAACCAAGCATACGAGCGTAAATGAAAATTGGGTTGAAGGCTGAAGGTTTTTTCCAGACATGAACAACTACAACTGAACATAGCAAAGGTAACGGGAACTTGATGACTTCAACAAAAATGTTGAAATTGGTCATGTTGTACGTGCGAATGCGACTAAAACTGCGGCAAACTTTCATCAGAGTTGTAAGCAAGCACTTTCGGTACATTATGGATGGTATTATTTAGTATAAAATGCTGTGCTTGGTCTTTTTAGTGCGAAAGCTGTTATCAAGATTTCGAAATTACACGAGTCACACCACTCACACTCTATTTGATCGTAAAGTCATGACGCTCTCATCCAGACTCCAGACATTGAAAAATGTATGAGCTAATGCGCAAGGTATTAGAGATGTGGGAAATAGGGAATTGTGTGAAATATGTGATTTTGATATCTATCCTGACAACTGACGAGCTTCATTGCTGATCGAATGCAACGATATAATGTGTCCTAAACCAGGGAACATCCATAACCATTTATCCTGGGTTCTGGACACGGAAACTTTATTTTGTGGATGCATTGTTGGTATACAACAGGATATTACTGTATTGTTGTGGGGAAACCGGAAAATATGTATACTCTCACTCGTTAAAGAGAAAAAAAAATACATTTTCTGCGCCAGGAAGATAATCAATTTTCACAAAAAAAAAATCCAATCCTCATCCTGAACACTAGACAGACAACTGCAATAATAGTTTAGAAAGAAGAAAAGAGGGTGACCAACTGTAATGCTTTTTATACAGAATCCAGACTAAGTCAGTATCCACAGTACATGAAACTTCCGATTTCCCCCTTTTCTACTTTTCCTTGTCCAACTTTTATTTAAGACGTTTTTTTCTCCTGGGTTTCTTCAAGAAAGCCTTTATGTTATTATTGGTTTAAAAGAAAATTACTTTGTCCGTTCTCAGGGTTCATCGTATTGATGTTTTCCTCGATTCGATTCTTTGAATTAAGAAAAGTGCCAACCATGCCACCAATTTCGTGCGATGTGCTTATTTTTATGAAACTAACTGTGGTTATTGCATTTTCTTTCGGGATTAACTTTTCTAAACAAGGATATCGTTTTAATGACAAAAACTTTCATTATAAGGCGCGTGTTTTCAATTTCTTCGTACTTCTCATCTTATTACACACGGCAGCGTAAAGGAAAGAAGTGTCATGCATGAGAGTAAACTAAATCCGAGTGGAAGATCTACAGTCATGATATCACGTTGCGTTCACGGTGTTTTCCGTTTTGCCAGCTAGAAATAATATTCGTTGGTATTAACGAATAGGTAAACCGAAAATATCCCAGTTTGAGTTTTGAGTGGCTGCATTATTCCACAGCCTTAACAAAGTCATAATCCTTTGATCGTACACCGACACCAGCAGATTTGACTCTTGAGTTGAAGTCTATGTATATTTGATTCATGTATAAGGTAGATCTTTATCCATATCATGGTGTTTAACAGGAAGGTATTTTGTATTGACGAATGGTCACATTCCGTACATTATACAAATAGTTTTGTATATTATACGGAACTTCGTAATACCCAGAAAAGGTAATAATAGAGAATTTTGTGACGTTGAGAAACATTTTCCATTTGTTTGTACGTGTACAAATCCTAGGAATTTTAATATGAGAATACTTGTTTCAAACTACCAGCACATAAATTTGGAGTTATTGTGCATTGATTGCAATAATGATTACTGCAACTCCAGTCGGATTCGCTTTTACTGAGTATTATTTAAATCCAGCTTAAGGTGACAATCAGCTCATGGTACGAAAACGACGTACATATATCTGCATTTGCCCAGCTTGGTGGATAGGATGAGTGAATATTAATATTACATTATAATATATGTACAAAAGACTCAGAGTGTGTTGTTTATAGAAGAGAGATATTAAAAACTTTACATGTAATTCAACAAAAATACCTTTTTTGAGGAAAATATTAAGTTCATACGAGTATGTTCTCCACGTTTTGATATGACACCTTTTGAAACAGACAAAGACTGCTAAACAACTGAGCACATGCAGAGATCACGTCAGAAATGACGAATCTGTATTTTTCCTCAACGTGAATTTCTAAATTGAAAAATGTATCCAGCCACCCGTCACATTTAATTTGAGGTTGGCATTCCGTATTCCCAATGAATATTTCGTTGAAAGAGTAAATGAAAAGAAGTGAATGGACAATGATGATGTGAGAATGCATAAAACGACTGAGTTGATAAGGACGATTTTTAAAATTCTTTTTTATTACTTGTCCATATATGGTCAAAACATCATTTTCTAAGTACTATATCATATGCAACATTGTACATCGTGCTGTTCGGCTTTGATCATAGTAAAAGTATGTTATGAAAGCAACAACAAAATTCAAAGGAATAAATGATGAATAAAATTTGAAGTATCCTATTGCTGTGCTACATAGATTGAGCTGAGTTGACAAAAGTTGTGTGGCTAGAGGATCTTTTGAAACTGGTTCTAGTTCTTTCACATGCCCTGTTTCATCATCATCCCATTCTTCATGTGTGACTATTTCAACTTTATCGTTTGTAACAGATCCATGGCTCTCTCTCTCTCAAATTCAGGGCAGGGCACTGCCGTTTGCTTCATTTTCCAGTTTTAGATCATGACTTCATACTGTTCCTACATTAATTATAAGCAAAACCGTTTCATGTCTGTGAAGATGGGAACCCGTTAAACCAAACATTTACCAACGTATTGAACTTACGAAAGCGCAACAAACCTGGTTGGATGTGGAGTTAAAAAACAAATGCGGATGCCGATAATTTGAAATCGGGTCGCAGCCATTGTGTGGCAGAGATGAATTACATCTCAATAACTAACTGTGTGGAATAACATGTCAGCCATACGCTACAACTGTTTCTTGCGAATTCCATTGGTTTTGGTGTGCAGTAAATTGTATTTTCCTTTTAAATCACCCTACAATCAATCTTGGTTATATTTAATGAATGTGATGTTGTCTTACATCACCACAGGCTTAGTTGTTCATTCACTTTACTTGAACGATCGAAGCGAAAGATTAAAATAATGCCGACAAGATGTTTAGATTTTAGACTGAAAAACAAAAACAAGACATATGAGATTTAACACACATTGTTTGTTTTATTAACGCAGAATTCTTTTGCAAGAGCTATATACACTATATTTAGAGAAAGGGTAGAAATAAAAAGAATTTCGACAATGTTCAAACTATTTTTTCTTTTGTTTTAACTGAGAATCCTGACAAAAGACTCAACATCTTTTTCTGACAAGCGCAAGTAACAAAAATACCTTTCTCAACGGGGTGTCCATGCTGAAATTTTTTTATTCATCTCAACCATTCATTCATTTTTCTTATTTGATTGCGAAAAACTGCTGGCGGCTAATAAAAAGACAGCATCCCACTGATTGTGAGGTCGGTTTACAATATATATTTCTTTTGAGTGTGCTCGTTCGAAAAAAAAAATTATTAATGCTGACAGACCAACAGCTTGAAAACTACAAAAACCCAGAAACAAAAGGAGCCCATCTGTAACTACCAAAGGGCGCAGGAATATGCAAGATATATACCTAAAATATGCATGCAATATGCATGATATTTTGGCCAAATTATGCAAGTAAATATGCAAGTAGATCTTGAAATTTACTGGTCCAAAAAGTCAATTTTGGTTACTTTAGAGCCATCTACCGTTAAATACTTTTAATTTGTCCAAAAAATACAAGTATTTTATAAAAACTTGCATTCTCTGACTTTTAAACATAAACATGTTGCTTGTTACGTGAATTTCCGACCATAAATTTCCCACATTTTGGTAAACTTTATGGTCAGAACTGATTTTCTACATGTTTTAAATATTTTGAAGCGCCCAAAATTGATTGTAAAACGTCTCGTAATGAGCAAAAATGCACAAAATTTTACAAAACTTGCAAAAATTTGTGAAAATTTTATATTTTCATAGAATATGCACGATAATGCCCAAAATATGCATGCATATGCAATATGCAAGTAATGGCCAAAATATGCACAAATATGCATATAAACTTGGCCTTAAATTACTTGTTTTCATATGAATCGTTCAGTCCCTAAGTCTCAGCTTTACTGGACGAACTATATGAGGTATGCAAAATCATAAAACCCCGCGCTCTGGTAACTACACTAATGCTTGTGCACCCTTTATACTAAATCAATCAAAAGAAGGTGCAAATTTGTCAAACAATTAACAACACAAACAACTTTCCTTCAGAATGAATACATTCATTTTTTACAGTTACCCTTCATCATTTAAAGTTGCCAGTAGAGTTAGTTTTATCCATGTAAAATTGTAGCTTTTTTAAACACGACAATAAAATTGAGCTTGTTGCATAACGGTTAGAAAGATTATTCCAGTTACAGCACAAATAAAACGTATTTCAAAGAGTAAAATTCGTTTGAAGCAACTTGCCAGGTCCGACATTAGTAGCTTTGGAACTCTCAACTCTCTTTCCATTTTATGTATCAGTTCAAAATCTGATTTTCATCGATCATTACTGATTTAGCTGCATGTATTCAATTTTTAAGTAGGAGTGCATCCATTTTTGTTTTTCTACTGCCCTTTTATAACTGCCAATGTAATTATCTCTGCAACTAAACGTCATACTACTTTATGGGCTTCTTTTATTCTCATGAAATTAGTTTCAGTAAAATTATAATGCTTATGATATGATCCTACCCAGTAATGTTATAATAAAAAGTTGGTCGTGCAAAATTAAAATAATGATTGCGGTGATGATAAGTGATAGTAGAATAAGCCAATTTGATGTTTCATTTTCTTCATGCGTCTATATATGTAGTTTTCATTTGTTAAGATATTCCTCACGATTACCTTTTCGCTATACGCATTACGCGTCATCAGTTTTGATGCGCTTTTATACTGCTAACATGATAATTTGATGATGTCGATAAAGCCATTGGGTTTGGTCGCTTTTTTGTAATTTATTATGCATTCATGCCAGATCAACTTTGAAAATGGATTAGTTTTTCAAAACTGCAGAAAGAATCAGCATTTTTCTTTCAGATGGTTAGTTCATTTTCTAATTTGTTTAGAAAGGAATCGTTATACACATGACACACAAATAACACAACAGCACACATACAACAGAAAAGCGCATACATACGTACGCCTGTACTACAAATTCAGTGAGCAATCAATCAATGACAACGCCCGGTTTATACACATTTTGCATAATACATCAAGGCTCGATTTTGTATTGGTTTTGAGAGATAAAGCCACTGAAAGATATTGCATTCTCACTAGTATGTTGTCTGTTTTTAGTCAATCCTTAGTCTCTTTGTGAACGAGTACAACATATTTTTGTACATGTGGATTTTTGAGTAAATCGAAAAATTGAAAGGATTAATGGTTCGAGTGATAGTACAGAACAGGAGGAGGCAGGTTTTCTTTTTATAGACAAGAAGCACTATTTTGGGAGATTCCTAAACTAAAAAATGACGTGCAGTGATAAATCCAGGGCGAAATTAATAATATAAATAGCTTGCTGATGTGAAGTTCAGATCATGACATGTCAGGGACTGTACATCTATCTTTCATTTTTTTGCGTGTCACGATCTACTATCAGATCAGTTAATTTCATTCAGAAAATTGCATATTGCATTTCCTGCACACAAAAATGCATACATTGAATCTTGTTGTAATACAAGCGTTTCAGAAAGTTGTACATAAGCCAAGTTCAATATCAATATGTTATACGAAATAGTGCCCCTACCAGACAAACTAAAAAAGATGGGTGTAAACTTTTATGATTTGCTAGTTTACGAAGAACATTGTTACTACAGGGTGGTATTGACAGGTAGTGGGAATTCGTTTGTTTTGCATATTAAATGTTGTTGATTTATAAACACGGCCATTGATTGCATGTCGATCTCAGGAAATCCTCATTCTGATGACTTGGACATTGAATGATGAACAACAGCTCATTTTGTGAGTAAATTCATGTAAAAGTACTAAGCAGTTATTTAAGCAACCACATCTCGCGTATATTTCGAACAGAAGCCATCTAGTGGTAGAAAGCTAAAAAATAAGGGTGTTGAGAGCTCCTAGCTTTCATTTTCTTTGTTCAACTTTCTCTGGTTACATGATATTTTCACGGGTACTGCCTTCATCCGGATTCTGCACGGTATTATTATCTGGTTTGAAGTAATATTGACCTCAATGTATTCCGTTATGAAAATGTTAGATGGCTCTTTGAAACTTTTCATCTTTGCAACACACTATCTCGCCTTAGATGGCTTACTCAGTCAGAATAAAAACATATCATATCATATAAACTAGCATTGTAAGATTTTCTGGAATTTCCAGCAATAAACTTAATATTCAACATGAGTAAATGCATTTTTATATAGGTCGTGTTTAAAATAATTAAAATTGAAAGGCGAAGCGAAGTACTTGTAGTATGCTTCATCAGTTTGCTTTTGGCTTGTGCTATCGTTTAAATGCAACATTATCATACAGAATGTAATATTAATCATTAATAATTTCTCATTTTTATTTCATGTTTACAGCCAAGTATATTTGGAACTGTAGCGTCCTCCCCCACGTCAGATTTTTCGTATCCTGCAAATCACCAAAGAAAGGTAAGTTTTAACTTTACATTTTTGTATATTTTTTAAACAATGCTACATTGAATGAATAATGTCCTTTTCTCAAAATGCATTTCATTGATTACCATCCTTTTTGAGGCTAATGAAGCTTACCACATCTAAGAAATGACAATGACGTAATTAAAATCAATGAACCTTTACCCCAGACCCAATAATGAAAGTGTAATGAATGAGCCATTGTAAAAACAATAAAGGAAATGAAGAAAAAAGGTCATAATCTCTTGGTTTGCACCTTTACCTACGCATCTAATCTTGCACTCAAAAAGTCGCAGGATATTACAAAAAAGTGTATAACACTATTATTACCTCTCCACCTTTTCATTATTTCCCCTTCTCTGCATTTTTACACTTTTGAATAAACGTGCGAACAGACAAAATTACTTCATTTGATATACATATCTATATCTATAATCTATATGTATATCTCTCTCAGCTTTCTTCCAAGCAAAGTCCTTACTTTAATTGACTCTCTCAGATGAGATTCTAAGACGACGCAACTGCAACTGTTTACCTTCGCACTTTTAACAGACCATCTACTTTTAATCATTTTGCTATACTGTTCTCATGTATCAAGAAATAGAGAATCCCGTGAGAATTCGTATTCTATTAAGCCAACGCGTCATTTACTCGCGAGTGCATGAAGCTGCACTTTTTGTGTTCTCGTTTTCATTAACTTGAGCATTTTTATGAATCCTTTCAAAAGTTGTCTAAAAACCTACTGCGGAGTTTTCTCTGCCGCACTCATTACTACTACATTTTAATCTCTCGCCACCAATTCCACCCTTTTTAAATGACGAGAAAAAGACATGAAAGTTGAGATTTACTTTCCCAGCCAACAAGAGAAGTTTTTTTTCGTGACT
This sequence comes from Entomobrya cf. arborea Gr-Col-00668, assembly GCA_034699025.1. Taxonomy (NCBI): domain Eukaryota; kingdom Metazoa; phylum Arthropoda; class Collembola; order Entomobryomorpha; family Entomobryidae; genus Entomobrya; species Entomobrya cf. arborea Gr-Col-00668. The sequence goes on from JAQIWN010003339.1 coordinate 9,630, forward strand.
AAAAGCAAAATCTCTGCATTTCTCTTTCCTTTGATCTCACTAAAAACCATGTAGTTGAACTTCAATGCAAAAGAGAAAGTGAAGCTATTATGGTTGGGTGTTTTTTTCATTCTAGGAAGAAAGTTGAGCCTCCATGAGCATAAAATCGTAGTACACACATGCAATAGTACTTATTGTATAGCAGATGTAGTAAAACAATGCGAGTCATTCAACAAATTCCTTAATTTATCAACCTATCTTATCTTATTTCATAATTAATCTTCAAGCTCTTCTCATTTTTAATCAAATGAGTGAAAGTAATCATTCCATGTTAAACTACATAAAATTAATGAGGGTTTCTGAAAATAAACCAGAGAATCTTGGAAAAGATTTGAACCAGAGAATCTTGGAAAAGATTTGAACCAGAGAATCTTGGAAAGAAAAGAGAAAAGACACAGCGAACTACAAACTAAATTTTCCATTACAGTTGTAAAAGGGAGCCTTTCACCTCACTTATTTTTATGTATCACAAACACATAGTATATGTGCTTCAGTCAGCATGCGTATAAATGAAAACAATATTTTCTTGTCAACTATCTTGCACACGTGGCGAAATGAATGAGTGAGAAAAATTTGATTACAAAACAATTTGAGTTTATGTACTTTTCTAAAAGGTAACGTTCATGAGCCTCGAGAGACTAAAAGCCAAATGTGTTGGTCCGTTTACTATCACTCAAATTTATGTCAAACGTTAAGTACATGTGCAAACATGTATTATGTATATATTCATACATGTACATTTTTTACAAGTTTCCAGTATTCTGGTGCCTGTGGACTGACAGACAGACCTTCTAACAGATTAGATTATCCAACAGACACACCTACAGATATTCTTGTGACTCAGAAGTATTGACTCACCTCATGCATTTTTACCTTATGTAAATGAGTTTCAATATCACACGAAAAAGTGAAATATATTTTTTTGATAAAATAAGAAAATATATGAATATATGATATACATTTTATGAATACAAGCATTGTTTCATATGTAGATATTTAATGTAAGTATGAGCGTTTCTGACTGTAAACTGCATACTCAGAATTATGCTACCATAAAAGATTTCCGCACTTTCATTGAATCATATTATATTTACTACTTTAGCAGCTGGAGCATACCAAGTTGCACAAATAGAAAGTAGGGGTGTTTTTACTAAAGAACGGGTTGTTAAAAGCATCGTGGCATTTTCTCCAAAATAAATTTCGTTTACCTGCAGCAGAGCAAAAGCCACACAATACGCACACACCACAAACTATAGTACCACCACCATCCACTTTTCACACACAGATGCTTATGGATGCTTATGCTTACTCATCATCACTACTACCGCCGCCAAATGTCTGTTTAGTCTGTTCCGGTGTTCTGTCTCCGTCTGTCTTTCTCAACTACGCACGACACACCACATAACCTTCTCGTTGAGACTATATTGGATAGTTGAGTAAAAATGTGCTTAGATTAGCGATTACAGGGTTGCATGCTCTGTTCACTTGGCTTGTAGCATTATTTTTATGAGCTCTCCCTCATTCCAATACGGTTTTCTTCACCCCGTCAAAATCATCAAATCCTTCATCCCGAGTGTTAAAGACTTTCAGTAGCATCTGAGCCTTCATTCAAGATAAATCTAATTTATATAGTAAGCGGGACGAGTTTAGAAATGATTCAGTTGTTCAGAGAAAACAAGATAGACAGGTCGAGGTTTGTTTGAAGAAACCAATCTGATCCCAAAGTTAACACTGTGGCAAAGATAAAAGTATTTGTGGAAAAAATCTGATTAACGATTGCAACCTAATGAAGTACACAGATTTTCACAGAGAAAATTTCACAATTTTATTGCTCAACGAAACCAAATTAATTACATCTCAGAGTAATTCAAGAATAATTTATTGCTTATACTATTGGGATGTCAAAGGAAACTATCGGGATTAACTTGGTCCTACAATGTATCAATCTTAAAATCCATTCAATCTTTGATTCCTCATCAATCTCTCGCTGTCCTTTATTTGTTCCTGCAATTGCAACGTTCTGGTTCTGTCTGTGACAGATGGCCTGCATTCAAAAGTAAATTCACATGAGAAAACTGTAACATTACACCTATTATATTTTTCATATGCTATATTCACCCGGCGTCCTGCTAAGCATCATATACTACCATACATAAAACACATGGGGGTAAATGATGCTTAGCCGACGCCGAGTGAATATAGCATGTGAAAAATACTATACCTACTCCAAAGTGAAAGTGAAATGGTGGATGTGAAGAAAGTTAAGAGATTTTAACTAGCTGGATGGAATATATTCATGCAAAAAACAATGCAACATTTTTTTCATCCACTTCCCTGTGCTTAAGCCTCAAACCCACATGAGTAAGCAGTCTGTGAGATTTGAGTTAAGAACAAAGACAATTGGAAATGGTTGAAGTAGAGTTGTATTAAAATAATTTGGTCATAAATCTTTGTTCCGATAATAAAGCAAATCTTTTCTCCACTTAGAAACATTAGTTGATAATGCCTTTCACATTAACGTACAAATGTTCATCTAACGCGTGTTATTGACATTTGTAGCTAATGTTGAATAGCTGAATGTAGTGAAGTGAGCGTGCAGTGTGATCTTGCTCTTTCTACCTTTCGTCGTTCTGCGTGTTTCACACAAAAACAAAGAAATATTTTTCCAAGAATTTAGACTGCTCTTTCTTGTTTTGTTGAGAAACAGCAAATTTTTGTATTACTGTGCCAATTTTATGACAACTGCTTGCTAATAATATGACATTTCGGAGTATATACTGAATACAGTTAAATGTATAAAAACTTAAGTAGCCAAACGATGGCTATGTATTTTTACGCTAGAAAGTTGACAAAATGTTCAAAGAAAGTATATAAGGTGTGAAATATGATATGAGAAATTTTTGAATGCTTGCAAAAATGTTTCAAAGGATGCATAACAATAAAGGATAATTCATTTACAGACATTTCGGCAAAATATATATAGTATACATTATATGTGTTTAATTAATATTTGATTTTTTGCTTTGTCTTTTCAGACCCTTCCGCAAACATCTATATCCGCGAATGGATCGATTCCATCAAATTGTTCTATCGTCAGTAATGGATCTCATGTGGAAGATACACATGCTAAGAAGGGAGGCGAAGGGATAAACGGAAGTATTGAATCAGTACAAAGCGGTGTAACATCTGCGCCAAAGTCGAACAGTCAAGAATGGGACAATGTAAGAGCTTTAAGTTTTTAACTCTGTTTTAATTAATAGAGCACAGACTTTACTACATACTTATCATTAGGAAATATCCATACATTTTTTGTATTAAAAATCAAACGAGTCAATAGAGAAAGCAAAGCCTATGCCATGAACGACTCATTCTCTCTAAAAACTGTATGTTACTAGATCAAAAACAATGAAACTGGTATCTAAATGCAAAAGATAGAACCATTGTTTTTTCTTCTTAAATAACGATAATTATGGATTTTGGACGCTAGTACGCTGGCATAATGTTTGAGCTACAAAATAGCTGCACAACTATATTCAGTGTATGCTTGCTTTATAGAACTCTCTCTCTACGAAAAGATATGTGCACTAGTGTACTATATGTACGTAGAGGGGTAGACATGAAAGGGCAAACATTTGTCGTGCTATATCTCAGAGATTTGTAAGGGAATTTGTCTAAG
>JAQIWN010003340.1:0-13341 GCA_034699025.1 Entomobrya cf. arborea Gr-Col-00668
CATATTGCCCATTAAACCCATTTTACCCACGTGGGTTGGGTTTTATCAATTTTGCCCGGGTAATATCGCACTCTGATATCAACCTTTTAACTTAAGAAAAAAAACGTTTCGTTATCTATTTTTACAGATCCCTGTGGTGCGTGGAATATTTATGTTCCTTTTCATCGTGGAATGCTTTGTAGGTGTCTTCGGAAATCTACTCGTCTGCCTCACAGTATACAGAAACAAATCGATGCACTCACCAGTCAACTATTATATTGTCAATTTGGGAGTTTGTGATTTTCTTGTCGGTGCGTTCGTGCTTCCGATGAAGGTAAAAACATAACTATGCATAAAGCAATACTTCGAAAAAATAAGATTGCATTTGCTTTCTTCCTTTAATATTTGCATAAAGGTTATGTCGGCATGTGTGGTTGTGTGATACCGGTTTTTTTTTCTTGAGAAAAAACGAAAATACCAATGTATAGTTTGTGACATTTGTGACATTGTATTACGTCGATTTTGATTTTTTTCTTCATTTTCTGCTTGTTGACTTTGACTTATGCTATGCTTGTGTAGCAAAGTAGAATAGATAAAAGTAGGGGAAATGGTGGAGGTAACGCTGCCATTTTGTAAATTTGTTTGATAAATTTTGAACAATCAAGTTAGTGCTGACGTACTAACCTGTTTACTTTTTGGGGAATTACACATTACGTTATATAAATCATTTTAAAGACTAAAATTTTTATACAATTTTATATGGAAAAAGTTAAAAGCCGATTTATTCTTCTCTAGTTTCATTTCTGTACAAAAAAATAAGTGATTTCAAGTTAGATGCTATATAACAACCCACTTTAATTAAAAACGATGCGCAGTTGTTAATTTTTTGTTCATTTCACTTCACACTTTTTTTACTTCTTCCCTTAGTATGCATAACATTTGCATAATAAGTGCAATCGTAGTAGTGCGATATTCGATAAAAGTAGAGAATTGGGTTGGGACTGCTTATTTTTTAGCTGATGGAATTTTCCATGCCCGTTTATGTTAAAGTATGCGGTTCTCACAGAAATGAGACCAAGAAAGTTTTGCATACTAGTAGAACGCAAGTAAATGCTTTGCTGTACGTATACATGATTTTATAAATTAATTATGAAATTAGTATTGAAAAATAGTTTAATATCATACCAAATATTCCACCCACTAAATTTTTTTTGGACTTTTTTTTATTTTTTCGAACTGGATGTTTCATTTGAACAACGCACAAGTGAGAGAATCCATGCACTACAGTAAACTGGTTTTAGTCGTCTCAAGGGAACTTCTACAGAACTTGTAGTTCATGAACCCTATTAGAATTCCCAAGAAAAATTAAATCCAGAAAGAAAGTTGGATAGTTTGGGCTACAGTGTTATTTTTATTACTTGTATGATTTCCTGATGTGCAAGAAGGCATTTAATGAAATATGCGTAGAGTACTTTTACTTTTAATTGACCCTTTTATTAACTTAGCCCACTATAAAATTGCCTTCTAAGGCATACAAGGTGAGCTGTTTGCATATTAAATTTTAATTGGCATTTAAACTTTCTTTTGCGTTTTGTTTTATCCGTAAAAAGAAAAACATGTTGTTTATACAGCTTTTAACCCAATGGGAGTAACAACTTGCCTGCGGGCAACAAAAATAAGTGTACAAAATATTTTCTCACTTTGTTTACTTTTTTTCCCTAGCACAATATTTGTGAAAAGTCATGGTTTTCAAAAGCAATAGATTCATCTTCTTTTTATCCCCCTTCATGTTGCAAATCCCAATAGAGATTTCACCATAATTTGAAAGACTTTGAAAGGACAACATGATATGGAGGTGATGCAATGTTTTTGCAGAAAACGAGGCCCTTGTACAAGAAATATTATTGTTTTTCATAGAGCTGCCAACTTTGCTGCTACTCTACTGCCCGCATTTTCAAAAAAAATGATGCAATATTTGGTAAACAGTAAAAGGGTCACTTGAAGGACATAAATACAGACAGGAACATTCAGTAATTATTTACCTTGGAAAAGTAATTAATTTTTAACGAAAACTTAAACATGTTACTACTGCCACAATATTTCATTCACATTGTTCATTATAAATGCGTAGCTGGAGTTAATAAACATCATTTACATTTTGATTCTCAGTTAAAGAAGTAACGAGATACGCAGAATTACACAGCACATCTTCCAAAATTTAAAACATTTTCAAGCGTATTCATACCCAAACAAGGAAATGAGTTGTGCCAAACCTTGTATAAAAGGAAGAAAACATGTTACTTGAGACTTATCCCAAATCCTTTCAAAATCCACTTTCAAATGTACATATTTCTAGTAAATTCTTACATACATCTTACATTAGGACCTGAACTAAAAGTCTTTGAACTTTTGATTTCCTTGCCCCCACCAAACTGTCTGCATGCATATATTGACCTTCAGTCCCTACAGCGCAGTATCAGTATAAAGCGCATGTTTTCATGAAAACTTTTCTGTACTTTCTACCTGTAAGCCATTTACTTACATATTTCTCATTACTTACTTTTTACTTTTATTTTTCTCCTAGTTCTAGTTAAAGAAAAAACACGTATCTTGGACATAACCCAAACTTACAATTACAAAAACACACATTAAAAGTTCGCCAGTCTATTCGCCCTACCGTGTGGCACACAGTTGAAACATAATGACTAAATCAGAACTAATTGCATGTTCATGTTACATAATCCATGGTCGTTTTCCGAACTAAAAAAGTACCACGAGTAGCAATTAATCTTCTATAACAGCAGCTATAGTTTTCACTTTACACACTTGTATGACAACTTTTTGCGTGCCTTAAATAATCAGAGAAAATATGTTACAAAAGTGGTATCATAATTATTTATCAGCATTATTTTCAACTTTCGGAAGGAAGGATTATCTAAATGATAAATAAGTACATATATCTATAAAGTCCGGACTGCGTTCTATGTCTGTGGTGAAAATAAGGAAACAGAAAGGGAAATGTGAGAGACACCTAAAACATGTGAGTATTATTGTCAAAAGAAATCAGATTCGTACCGTTTGTAATATAAATGGTAGTACTATATCATAAAATAGGGTTGTAACATCAAATCATAATTACACGTCACAGACCAGAAAAATTACAGTAGTAACAACAAGCATATCGATAATTATCCTAATCACTTTCAACGTCGAATTGGCAATTCTGTGGTCGGTCTACACATTTCCCGTCGTGAAAGTAAATGCACAGTCAATAAAAACCTCTAATTGACATTATTGTATGGGCTGCTTTTATAGTAGTCATGATTTTACACACGTATGAATTAATCCCTTTTGAGTTGTTCGTTTTTGATATTATTGTACGTGTGAATATTACAGAAACTGCCAGTAGAATAGAAGGGAGAAAATTTAGTTCAGAGAAATATTATTACGCCTTCAGTTGGCTGTCCATTAGTTTGTTGGTTAGTTAAAAATGTACATGTGGTGGTGGGTGGATTAGCTGCTTTCTATCAGTGTTTAAATTTAGTAAAAGGAAATGTTCGATAGTCTGTCATAAGGCTGGCTGATTCATGGCAATTCGATTAGAAGTAAAGACCACAACGTTGAAAATTACTCGATTGACAAGGCAAATGTATTTCAAATGTAGGATCCCACAGATTTTTACATTGTCAATATGATTTCTTAACAGGTTGTTTCATTTGTAATTTTTCGTAATTGACAATGACAATGAGTGGGTACACCACCTATTGGTTAGATAAGATATTTTTGAGTAAAACGAGCCCTGTAAATTGATATTAAAGGTTAAAGACAACGTGCTTCATTCAGCAATCCATAAATATGATCTTTTTATTCCGAACTTTTTTTTAGCTTGTCAACGTGCTTGAGAAAAATGATGTGATAAGACAAAATATAGAGGTTATCTTACAAGTGGTATTTGAGCTCATGATCATTGTTAGATTGCTCTTGGAACTTTCATTCATGAATTCCGAAAAAAAAAACAGTGAAACTGATCTTGAGTGGGTGTTGAAATCCAAAAACCAAATATCAAGTAAAAGTCTCAACTAAATTAATTAGTGCTCAGTTTAGATCATGTTTGAGCATTTTATCAAGTAAAGTAAAGCATGTTTTAGCAGATGTTGGATATGTTGAAATAAGAGACAACAACGCTTTTTATAAATAAATATATATGTTTTTAATAGATATTGTGCTTTTGGTTCGTTTTTCAACTGGCTGTCACAAAGTCCCAATCACAATGTTATTGTATGGCTTACATTCAACTAATTACACTCTATATTTTGATTATGTGTGCATGTTTTTAGTTTATCAGCATTGCTCCATTTTAATTTACTATTGATGCTGTCTCTGAGATTTAATTACTGTGAACTTGGCCTTGACGATTTGTGAACACATCAAAAATAATAATATGCTATAATGATTGGTTTTCTATTCACAAAACAGCTTTTTGAGCTAATGGCGGACGTGGAAATTAACATGATGAACGACTTTTGGTGCACCACTCTCCGCTTTCTGGAATCGGTGGTGGTTTTTGCAAGCGTTTTCACCCTTGTCGCTATCTGCATTGAAAGGTAAGTATAGTGTCTAATCTCCTCTTCAGTAAAAAATAATAATTATGCTATGCTTGTCATCTCTATATGCCTAAAAATATACGTAAATATTTTATTCATGGTATACTTTTTATTTCAATATTTTGCCCTTCTGTATTGCAGTGAATGTCACGTTTTTACATCCATTCCTCCTTTTCTTGTAAAATTATCAAAGCATGTCTCGTAAACTATCAATCAATGTCCAAACTCGTTGAAATGCACTATGATGCTATTCAATTAGTTGCTACTACAAATCATGCATTTTAGATGATGAAAAAGTGACACATTTCTTCATCGTCGCGTATAGAGGCTGATTGTAAGCCACATTTGTGTTATATGATGGACCTTGCTTACGTGTCCCCCCTAAAGAACATGTTGACGTGCTACGGTCAGATGAATGCATTGTCTTTGATCAAACACGAGTGGAGAAATTTCGTTAGAACCAAGTTCACACGAAATATAAAGTTAACTCGCTCAATCTCGTTTCCCATTCCATGTGCTTTTTTTATTGATTATACAACCTAGTTACGTTTTTTCTAAATAGTTTTTTCCTATAAATAAATTGGTCTCATCTCAAAGTATTAACTGATCTTGATTGTATCATGTTACATTACAGGTACTACGCAGTTGTTTATCCGGTGCACTCCCGGATCAACATGACTGATAGAAGAATTCGGCGAGTGATTTTTCTTGTCTGGCTGATTCCGATTTTGTGTGCCTCTCCATCTCTATATCCGGCACACTCAGAACCTCACCTATTATCCTCAGAGTATGGAAAATTTTCCAGGAAAATCTGTCATGACGAGTAAGTTGTTTTTTTTCTCTGGTATTAATACTTTTATATATTATCATTATTTTTTTGTTAAGCCTTTACTTCAAAATGGAAAAGTTTCAAGGAGAAAAATATTACAAAAGTTGTGAAGTGCTGTGGCTAAATATTAATCTTCACTCCTTTTAGATCATTTGTGCCTACATGTGTGTTCATAATGCATACATTTTTATGTATATTTCAATGCAATGCGACTACATATATCTCATATTGAAGTAAATATTGCTAAATATTACTGTAAGGTTGGGGTTTCCTGCTTGCTATTTATATGAGTAAAAATCTCGATAAGAAAGGTATACTTAGCTTCTTATAAAAAAAACTGTCAATACGCTTTTTAATCAGTCACAAAACGTTAAAAACCTTACAAGACTTTTTCCTTTCTTTTCATTTCTTTTAGTACATTAATTTGGTTTTCTGAGTATTATTTGTGGTCTGTCACAGTATTTTGATGATCTGACAATGAGTGCAGTTTTTATTCTTTTGATAAATGTTTCCTGTTGTGTGCGTCATAGTCAAAGCATTTTCTTACAATCTACATACCTATGCTTATTCATTCTGTAAATTTGTTGCAATGATCGATTTTTTTTGTCCTTTTATCCTCAATTCTTGTTTTCCGATTACTTTCTCCAAGAAAATTGGTTTGTTTGCGATCTGGTTTTAATTAGACAAATTCTGCCCTTGACTCAAAGTAGCAGTATAGCTTTCCAGTTTATTCATTTACAGACAGTCATGGACATTCATGCACGCATTCATTCATGTATTTTTTTGTGATTTTCAATGTATTGGCTAGTGTAAGCAAGGCATATCTATAACATGTATGAAGTCATCATCACCAAATCACTTTGAAATTTACTCAGCAAGCCAACCCGACCAGATTCAGATTGAAACCCTAGAGTTCTGACATAAAGATCATTTTGAAGTGGTGACAAAGTGAGAGTTTCAAAAGGTTTGCATTATTATGAACTTTGCAAAATGAGCGTTGCATAATTATAAGATTTTAGTGCAGTGTTGCATGTAAAAAGTGGAAACGTGTAGGGCAAGGTCGCCCAGTTATTAAAGAAGAGCATGAGGATTAACTTGAAAACCTGGCGTGACATTTGGAAGGCCTGTCATTTAGAAAACAAAGCAGTGTTTGAGTCAGTTTTTGGTGAATCGTGTCATAAATGTCGTGGAATAGATTTGGCTAATTGACACACTGGTTAGTTGCACAATGGCAATAATAATGTTGAATGAGAATAATAATAAATTGTGTGCTTTCAGAGTTTCATTTATGTTGACGTCATCATTAACAAAAATTATTGAAATCATGTTCATGGTCGTACAGAAAAAGTGAATTTAAAGAATTGCACAGATTTAATCCCATCTTTGTAATCAGATTCCCAATTCTCTATTTGGTTCCTTTGTACACGTGTATTTATCCATACATGATTTTCCACATTTGTAATTTTAATTGCAATCAAGAAATTGTTTTTCGTTTCCTGCGTTTTTGATGGTGATCAATAATGAGAGGTTTGTCCGGAAATTGTACACTTATAAAGCACAATGACATGCAAATTAATGCTGGATTCTTTAAAGAGAGAAACATGCAAAATGAAAGGGTAAGCTACTTACCTACTCATTTCTTCGAAAAAAAATTTAGGTAGATATTTTAAAGGATGTCTACATCTAATCACCTTCACCGTCGCCTCTTCTTCCACATTCCATCGTGCATTCTTGTATTTCCTTTTATTTTTCCCTGATTTTCCCATTTAAAGAAATACATTAAAACGTTCAAAAGAAAACTTTCGAGTTGAATAGCAAAAGTGTGGCAGCTATAATAACAAAAGAACAATGTCTTGTTGTCCTTGGCATCTCTTCTTATTTGAAAACTTCAAGTATGCCATGTTACTGCCTCCCTGTCTGTCACTGAAGTACTTAAGTCCTAAATTGAAATGAGAAACAAGAAACAAAAAGCCCATTATTTTTTTCCTGTTCTTCATTCGGTACTTCTTCTTCACACTCCAGCCACTAGTGCCATTATCCACAAGTTCTTGCCATAAATTGTGCGTTTTTACCAGAAATCTCTGAATCAAAACTCAACGAAAAAAATTCTACTTTCTTTCATTCTATTTTATTTGGAAATTCGCTGTACATTAGACAAATGTTAAATGATGCACAACGGTATTTCTTTTCTTTGAAAACTGCTGCTACTCTAAAATTTTATTGACTAGACACTAGACACTTTTATCTTTTACGTTATCATTTGCTAAATATAATATGTCATCATGTAAGGTATAAAAAGAGCTATTTCGACTTCGCCTTGGGCAATGCAGATTTAAAAGCTTTTTTTTTCGCTTTTAAACTAAAAATCCTCCGTATGGATAATTTAAGCTTATTTGAATTTTTTTTCTTTAAATTGTGACCAATCAATTTATCAGCGTCTGTTGCTGTCCCTTAGAACAGCAATTAATGATTAATAAATTAAATATAAATCAAATAGCGAGATTATATTTATAACCTGGTTAATAAAGCACGTAGTATTTAACTAAAAAACCTAGAAGAAAGAGTTTTAGGAGCTTTGAAAGGTTTGGCCTACCACGCTTAACCTCATCTACGGATCGTATAATTGCAATTCAACTTTGATTTAATCAGGAGTCAATAAAAATTAAAGTCCAAATTAGCCTTCTTCATATTTTACGCGATTCTCAACTACCAAAACCGTTAATGTCATTTGTCAAAGAAAAGGACATGTGAAGGCTGGCAGACAAAACAAGTACCAAGTACCGAATCATAACATAAGACCATTAGATAAAACTGAAAGTGTGTATTTCATAAAATTCTACATTTAAGTTAAGTAAGAAAAGCGTCGGAAATGCCAAATTGATTGTTGTTTGTTTGTCAACGTAATGTCCTGCTGACAAGTAACATTTTGACATAATTTATCCGCAATAGTACGTTGTCACCATTTACTTGTGCTGTGAGTATACACAATAAAATACAATAATGCTACTGATTTTTTTCTGTTGACAATAATAATGGACATATTAAAAAAGAGATTCTTAGAAGTAACGACCTCAGAAACAGCACTAGCAATGGACATATGTACATAATATAAAACAAACAACACATCCACATAGATAGGCGGATGTCACAAAACAACAGATAAAATTGGAGCACCGGAATTCCTTTTACCTGCTTGCTTGCTAATGCTTTGTAGAAAGTACTAAGAAATGGCGAAGGCTGTGTTTTGCAGAGAGACGGAAGTTTTTCATTGAAAAGCTTTTCAAAGTATGAAAACGTGAAATGAAATGCTTGCCTTTTGATGACAATGATGACGCAGTTATAAATGAAATGATACAGGTCCGACATTTAGGGAGTGAAAAAGGATGATTAGGATGTGTGTTGGAGATGTCACCAGCAAGCGACCTAAATTGGTTGTATAAGTAGAGAATAGAGTGTAAAATCGAAAGATGTAGGCGATGGACATCTCTAAAAAAAACTGACTAGCGCAAAATAGGCTTGTTATCTAGCTAAAAAAAAGTAGCAGTGATTTTTTTATAAGTGAATTCATAAGTTCGTTTGTCTTGCGAAGTGGAACGATTACTAGAATGTGAAAACACTTTTCCTGATTTCGTTCGAATTTGATACACAGTTCGCCTTTTAATTTCGCTTTGGGATCAGGACGATTAAGAAATTCCAACATATTCCAATGCATTCTATTTTTACTGCTGTATGTGTTACAGCTACTTATTCATTTCGCTTACAGATTAAAGTATCGCTAAATTTTGTTATGTGTGCTTTCTGGAAATGGAAGTGTTAACCGATTATATTTATCGAAAACAAATTGCGTCAAGGTATTATAGTACTGGTGACTTGAATTAAAAGGACGTAAATAAATTTCTTTCAATCAGCCAGTGGACTACCATTATTAAAGTACAACGCACGTGTTTATTTCAGGGAAATTGAAAGTTAATTTGAGAGCAACGTGATTTTATGTGAAGAAAGTTTGTAAGTTAACGGGTAAATTTTTTTCTCCATTTTTTTCCGCAATAGTATATAATGCTTCTGACATTGGTAAAGTAAATATAGTTTTTAAAAGGTGTATTTTGAGCATTAAAAAGTGAGGATTTAAGTTGGATCAAAAAACGGTAAAGCTTTTTTTTAATGTGAACTTGCCAGCTTTCGTAAGAAGTTAAAAAATTGGAGATAACCTTTAACCAAAAAAAGTTGAGTTTTATACTTGCAACATACATCTTGAGTTGACATATTTAAGTATTATATTTGAAAATTATTGACCTGCACCAAAGTCGTTTTCAAGGTAATATCTTAAAATCTACACTCTTTATTTTTTTCTCAAAAGTTGACAAGAAAAGGAAACTTGTTCATAATAGGTTATTTTTATTGCAAATGACATGCAACTTCTTGCGATGATGATACAAATTGCACTTTCGAGCTACTATGCTTGAAAATGTTTTTAAAATAATATACTAAACGAATGTTAAAATAACGTGATGTTCAACTGATTAGTAAATAACATCATCCGCTTAAATAAACGTGACTGTTGAAGGTTGGTGACAAGACAATATTCTTTTTATTTATTTAATCATCTACAACCACCTACACACATATATATTACTGTCATAAGTAACATTAACTACCAACTTTCACCACAATCATTGCCACAAGAAAATAGGCTTTTCTTCCATGCTCACTTTCGTAATTTGTTTTATATAAATAACAAGAATGAGAAAATGCGTGGCTTTTGATTTTGAGTAGATTTTAACCACCAAAATCGGACTCACTGGTAGTCAGACAGTTTTAATGGTTTTCACAATGATAATTCTTTCCAAGATTTTCGCTTTCAGTTTTGTCTGCAAACTTTACCCAGACCATGTGACATCTTTATCATGCTTTTACTCTATAAAAAATATATTGCATGTATTTTGCTTTTACTATTGTTGTTGATGCTAATAAAAGAGCAAACGTGAGTGAACAATGCAGACACAAATTTCCGTCAGAAATTCTAATTCACGATTTCTGACTCCATCACACATGACGCAAATTCGGACGAATCGCAACCACAATCACTAGAGTAATTATACAATTTATACGTACATAGTAAGTAGGTCTATTATTCTATTATGTATATATAGTGTTACATGACTCTATTCTTATACGGGGAGAAAGAACAATGCAATAAGTCTTTGGAGAAAGCATAGACATACTCTTTTGTCAACATGTTGCTTATTGACATTCCTCTGCAAGACACAAATATACGACTACCATTTATAAAACTTTTTGTTAGGTAAGCTTGCATGTACATATGTTTTACTGTATGGATATGTTGGTTTAGTATCGAAACGATAGATTGTATTCTTTATAAAGAGCACTCTTCAGTCTTCGTTTATGGAAGAAGACAAGCATGATATTGTAATCCTGATCGACTCGACATTACATTACCATTTTCGCATAATACATTCATACATTTACACACATTGTTAATGTATTGCAAGATGCGAAAATGAGTTGAATCCGTCTGAACATTTTTTCTAGTTGAGTCTTGAGCGAATAAATACGGACTTGTTTTCCTAATAACAATGTGCACAAGTACAATGTACAACAAAGCTGTTTATCTCGTATGAATGCATGACTAGACGCATAATATGCATATTTTATCATTTGTTGCGTCACTAATCCCATAAGCATCTTTCTTATTATCATCAAAACATGCGAAACAAAAGGTGAAAACGTGGTAAAAGGTTGTAAAACATAAAAAAAAGAAATCTTTCAAAGTTTCTGTTTGTACTATGTATGCCTATTAAATAAATGGATGTACATAATTTTCTTGTGAAGATTGAAACCTTTTTGATTTCTTCTTGCCTCATTAATCACGTTTTTTTTCTGGAGATGATTATGCTTATGCGTTGAAAATCCTTATTTTGTACGTGATTTAAATACTAGCATAAAATGTGCGACTCAACTGTGATGACGAAATTATGTTTTTACTTTGTATTGAAGCTGATAGGAGTTGACATGTTCATAAATGTGATATGAAAATATAACGTTTGCTTGTTCAAATAAATTTGAAATGATTAACTTTGCAACTAACTTTTTTATTAACTTTTTTTTTAATATGACCTTCCTTGAACACAAGTAGTACTAAATTATTTGTTACTACGGAGTTATAATGCTTACAAAACGAATTATGCTTATAAATTAAAAGGCATTTAGAAAAATTGCTCAGTTGGGCTAAAAACAAGATATATTTGCAGATAACAAGGCATGGCTTGACTTCTTTTTATTGATCTGTTTCGTTCCGTAAATAAAAATTAAGTTTGTCAAGATATATTTGTGTGATGTTGAGCAATAGATGTACCAATCAGTTGGCATTGTTAATGTAAATCAGTTGAATTTCGTTTCTAATATTTAAAATTTGATACACCTATCACGCGATACGGGCAAAGGATCAGGTATATTGATAAAAAAATAATCATTTTCATCTTATTTACCAGCAACAAAAAAATAAATTGGATTTTGAGACGTTACTGCTGAGAATGAGAGAATAATGCACGCACACTATTCTATAATATCATCATAATGTAATGCAGCCTGCACTGTTTACTGAGAGCAATTTTGGATACCTAGATCGTGATCTGTAATCTGAAGTGTATTTTTTGTACTTTGATGGTTGCAAGGGCTACGGTGCGAACTAGGCTAAAAGAAATTGACTTGAGGAGGCTATGCTTCTAACTAGAAATTCTAAATTTAGCAGATAGTCGCGGTAGATAATAGTAAACAGATACATGCATACGATATTATTTAATACTTTAAAAAAGTTCAATATGTAATGAAAGTGTACTAGAAAATAGAAAGTCAAAAGTTCACAAGTACCCTTATTATTCTCTCCGAACACTTTGGTCATATCTAAAAGTGGATAATGAATTTCGTAAGTAGGGCCAAAATACGGTATGTATGTTTGTATGATGGGCATGTTACATATTTCCTTGTTAAAGTATACATGCAGTATACTGACGTGGTTGCATGTATGCAACTTTGATAAATTATTATAAAATTTAACTTAATGTAGAATATGTAATCATTAATCATAATTAGACGTAACTAAAACCTTAAAGCTTTTTTGGTGTTCTTTGCCAGTTAAGCTAAAACATTATTGTTCCAAGTACTATTTTGAAGATAACCCGATTTCAACAAGATCGGCAGAAATATGAGAATTTAATATGTGACTTTACTCACGAAAAAATCTGGTAAACATTTATTTACGTGACTTTTATTATCATTCAGCATTTATGCAATCACTTGTGTTTGAACAACACATTATAGTATTCGTTTAAATTAATCAAAAGTTTATTCCAATATTCGATATAGTTCTAGAAAAAATGTATTACTTGTTTTAAAATTAGCAAAAAAGCGAAAATATGTCTGGCTGCATACGAATTCTTTTTTTCTTATTAACATAACTAGTTTAGCAAAATGTTATTTTATGCGCAGATATCACATAAAGAATTCAACTAATTTAAAAATTCTAAATAAGCCATTTACTGATTATACTTGTAAAAATCCATATATTATTACTTGATTTATTAAATAGTTCTAGCTAATTGTTTACCTCGGTGTCCTTAATTTTCATGTAAATATACTTACAATCATTCCAAACATGTAAAAAAGTAGACAGCATTGATTCTTTTTTCTCTGAACAATAACTAAACTTTAACATTTGTTTTAAGCAATCATATAACCCACAACACGAACCAGCTTTGAGCTTACATTTAGTTTTAATAACATCATTATTCCGTATTTAGCTTTCGTTTGTACTTAGATTACAGAGCACATGTGCAATAAACCCGCTGTAAAAGCGTTCATAACGACGTAGCTGAAATGAAGCAAAAGAAGATAATGATGACGACTTTAAAT
>JAQIWN010003341.1:0-13340 GCA_034699025.1 Entomobrya cf. arborea Gr-Col-00668
CACTTAAGTATAAAAAATCAAAATTACAATTAGAAGTACAATGATGAGCTACATTAATTTTTATTTTTCATACACTGATAATCTTGTTTTACACCTCAATTATTTACGCTTTATCGGTACTGTTTGCAGTAGTTATTCTTTGAAACGATAGATTGACATTGCCTTACTCGTAGAAAATATTCATTCTCACCATCTACGATTTCATCCAGGTTTACTAGTCATAACTATCATAATTAACATACCATTCCATTCTTCACTAGAATTTTTCCCCTTTTCTGTCTCCTTGAATGAAAAGCAGCAATGCACCAATAGCACAGAACCACCAATTTATGCACCCTCCATAAAAGTTTTTTTTGTATTGCGAAAAATTTAACTGTGTGAACTACTACTTTACTAGCAAAAGTAACTACTTTCTGCTGCACATTACAGAGCTCTATTCACAACAATATAAACTATGTACATTTCTTTGTGTTATTCCACTTTGTGTACATTTATTTGTGTATGATATCTTGCGGCAAAAATGAAGTTACACAGTTACATCATCTCGCTACTAGAAATCCATGCCATGACATAATATAACCCAAGCAATAGAAAATGTTAAGAACGTTACAGACTTGTGTGTATACATTGCCTAGTCTATTGCCTAGATACATCACCTTATTTTCTTGTAATCTATATCACAGGGAGAATTGGTAAAATGCCAGGTTTTTAGGCTGAGCTGAGAAGCACAGTGAATCAGGATGAATCGACCAGAAAAAGTCACAAAAGTAAGAAAACTCTCGGCTTATCTGTAGCAAATACAGCAGTTTTTCAATAGACAGTGTTCCATATAAAGAGTATTTTGTTATGATGTCATCATTGCACATCCACGTCTATAATTACAGTAAAACTTTTAGAGAAGAAACCGCCAGGGGAAAACAAATGTGAAATGTTGCGAAAGAGAAAATTTATTGATTGGAAGGTCATTTAATTTAACATTTTATGTTTCAAACGACACAGATTTGCATATGTTTTACTGTACACGCGTGAGTTTTATAGCTATATATTTAGGTAAACGGCAAAACCGAAGACGAACTTGTGTACAAATTGGTACAAGATTTTTTTTATATTGGATTCGTCCTCATGATGAGTTTAGTGACTTGACTTGATCGACAAGTTGGACACACGATGAAAAAAATAAGAATCACTGACGTAACATAAATGTCTGGCGGAGTGGCGGTGTGGTGATGAAATGGAGATAAGAAGAAATGAAAAGAAAGGTCTTTGCCAAAAACGTTCGATTCAAAGCAAACCCAAAAGACAACGACAAAGAAGCTTAGTGAATCTCAGTAAAACTTGTACTGGTTTAGCTATTTTAGGTTTAATTTGCTCAGTAGTTACATTACATAATGTAAGGGAAGTCAGTAGCACACAAAATAGAAAAGGAGAGCAAATGAACTATAAAATAACCAAAAAATGAAAAGAAAACACTGAAAATCCTACAAACAAAATACGTAAGTTGTTTGAATGTAGGAGAAAAAATCAAAGTAAACTAGAAAAATATATCGAGTCAGTCAATGATCTTCTCTGATTTGGAAGTAGGAAAAGTTGAAAGCAATGCGCAATGGCCTGGTCATAATAAAAAAGAAATGATCTCATTCATGAAACGAGAAAAAATGGAAAAACAAAAATCAGTGATTCATCGGATCACAAGATCAACCTTAAAAGTCACCGATATGCATGTAAAAAGTAGACTAGGTAGTACTAAATTTTTAAACATTTGGTGTATTAGATTCAGTATAATAGACAAGTATCGACTTTTTAAGAAGATTTTTTGAACAATTTTGCAATTATGACTTGGGGAATAACTACAATGGCTTCAAATAATCGTATACGAAGTTAGATTTGATATAAAGTGATTTTATCAAAAAAGGCAATCGAAGACTATAAAAAGTTTAAAAAATTGTACTAATTCAAGTTTAAGTAGAATATTCGTTTTTCAAAATACTAACGTTAACAACATTATATCTAACCATCTACTAAATTTTCAAGCTCACGTTTTATTAAACAATAATCTATTGAAACGTGCTAAATTAGAAATATTTTTCATCCTGTGTATATTATATAGTTTATCGATTTTAGTTTGACAATTTAGTATCTAGTGCGACTTAACTACCAACGTTTCCGGCTATTTTAAGTGTAAATTTCGCCATTTAGTCAATAAGAAGCGTACGCAATAGTTAGTCACGTTTTTGTTTTTAAGCTCCATTAGGCTTTAACTTGTAATTAATTTAATTATCATAATATCATAATCATGTTATTTCAATTCTAAAAACAGGCAGTCATTCTAATCAATATTCGACTCGATGCTCCATAATCATGCTTCCAAAAAATCTTCACCTCAAAGATGAAATGAACGAAGAGCATTCAGAAATGCACTGCTTCACCTAACCCCACGTATATTTTATATTCAATAAATCTATACTGTAATCAATGTTTTTAATGAAATGTGACTTGACTATGACCGCAGCATACTTATCTTTTTTCAAAGTGAGTGGGTTGGGCTAAGCAAATAAATAATTTGAACAAAAAGTCAACAAAATACACTTATTGAAGAACATTTACCTTGTACATCTGATAGGTTAATGTGTATTATTATGTCATCTTGGCTGCATTGCATGCATGTCTTATTTCATTCATTAACTCGTCGGCTTATAATTTTAAGCAGTGTAAATTCGATATAAGACGCTTGTAAGAATTTTGGCTAGCAACGTAATTTTAAAATGTAAAAAATGTATTGATTCGCCTGTTCCTTAGGAGAAATTTTACTGCACTATTGTGTGGTGTCGGCATTGTAAGAAATGTTGAGTGCATAATTATAACTACTACACTGCATTGTGCACACACACATAACTCATCATTATCATCTCTAAAAAAATGTAAGACAGACATGATGAGTTATTCATGGTGCAGTGTGGTGTAGTATAGTAATTACATAAAAAGAATGACATGCAAAGACAAGTTGCATGTCAAGTCATGAAAGATGAGTAGTTTAGTTTGATTAAGAGAAGTCCATTGATGGTGGTAGTGGTGACGATGTTGGTGGATGTTGAGTTGAAGTGCTTCCTTATGTCATATTATTATTTTTGCTTGAAACACAATGATAAGATATGCAATGTACACGAGTACAAAAGGTTATAAGATTGCTTTGAGAAGTATTAAAATGAAGTCCTTGAGAGAAGCCATAAATAAGACTACACATGAATAGAAACGAGAAAAAATGTATTGATTTGCCGACGACAGAACGACAGCTAATCAGGAGTTTTGGCAGCATTATAATATGGAAAGGAAGAAAACTTTCCTTTTTGTATTTTGAAAATTTAGGTAATTCAGTATGTCCAGTCTTTAAATAATTGATCATTTAAGAATTCTTTATAACATTAGTGAAATTTTTATGAAATTTTATTACGGGTTACAGAATTAATGTCGAGTTTTCTCATTTTTAGTGTGGATAAAGAACAAAATCTCTGGGAAGACTGAAATTGGATTTTCATAAAAACATTTTTTCGTCGTTTATCTATGCATCAAATATGTATACTTTTTATCTTTAGTTGTAAGAATGCTCATTTTTATTTTTAGCTCACTATTTGTTGACAGTTTCGACCATTTTTGTCAAATGAAACATGGTTTTTTCATGATCAAATCAAATGTACCTTTAGAACTATCCTATGAATCTACGAAGAAAATTAATTAAACGAAAACATAGATCATCTCATTAATATAGTCATGGTGCTGTCTGTTCACTATTCATAATATAGTTTTTTAACTGATTATCACAACAAAATTGTGCAACAGATGAAATATGATACATCCGAATGAAACTTGAATACAATATCTATAGTTATGAATGCGTATTTACGTGCATATAATCAATGAATAATACTCTTAATTTGATTTTTTCAAACAGAAGAAATGAATGCATTTTTGGTGGGGTTGATCAAGCAAGACGATGGCGATTTCGAATGAGCGATAAAATGTAAAACTTTAAAAGAAAGGGTTATCTGTCTAATGACCTCTGTCGTGTTATTTTTTTCTTGACCATACTTTGTAAGAGTAGGTATATCTTCATAAATCACATTTATCATTCACTTTCGTCATTTTTCGATTTTTCCTGGTAACATCTTACGAGTTGATGAATGACGCCTGGAAGTTTTGAACTTTTAAAGAAAATTATTGACGTGATGTGTAATGATGAGCTAAGTTTTTTCACAAAAGCGGAAAACAAGAGAGTTTTCTGTTGAATAAGTGGACTCATGTGCGGCACAGTTTCCTTTAAAAAAATAAGTGGAATAGGCTATGTGATAAGGAGAATATAAGGTGGCAAGACAGCAAAAAAATAGCAAAAGAGATTAGTGGAGTAGGAGGACTAGTTGTTGTGGGAGTATTTCAGTGAAATTGATGATGACGGTTTAGGTGAGCCGAGTACACGTTTGCTCGCATCCTCCTAATTAACACGTTTGAGTATTTCTTCTTTTAAAAGTACATCTTTTTATCCCAAAAAAACACCTGTCATTGCCAATAAATGTTTTTTTGCTAACTGAAAACTTAACGTTCTGGTAAATCAAGTTTATACAAATAATATTGAGACGATCTATTCAAAAATATGAAATTTCCCTCGGATTACTTTCAGATATATCCTCAAGTAATGTTTCATATTCTATGGATAATGATGATATCATTCCAATTTTTGCTTATTATTCAACACAACAAAATTTGCATGATTTTTGTATTCCATCATAGCATTTAATCATTTTCCTGCCTTCTGGAAATAAAATCTGATAATTTTTTACAAAATACATACTTTTGTGTACAGGTATTCATGTTTTTAAACAAAAAACCTGCTGCTGTCAATGCTGATGACGGTGGGGGTAATGATAATCTTCTAAAATAATCTGCAGATCAATAATACATTGACTGGCAACTACTGACCAGTGATGATGATAATGATGACCTTATTGATCTCTTTGTTAAAAACAACTCTTCAGGCCAAAAATACATCTTATTCATCATTATTGCATCATACATTCTTCTTCCATGTTATTAAATGAGTAAAACTGGACTGCTGGTGAAGATGAGTCGGCTGGTTTTTTGGCTAATGGCGTTTGGTAGCATGTAATCACCTCCCCGCCACCACCGACACTTATTCACAATACAATTCATCAGAAAAAATGCAACCCACACAAAAGGACAGAGGATAGCAGATGTAGGTATTATTTTTTTCACAAAATTGCACACATCTTAAAGAAAAAAGTCTGTGGAAAACACGGATACATTGCATTATTATCTTGCAAACTCTTGAGACTTTCAAGATAAAAATGATGATTGCTTTTACTAATAAGCCAATAATATGCCCACTACTAAGAAAAAACTCATCTGATGTATTTTATGTCGTATGTAATGCAACTTAAGTCAATGATTAAACGTTAACTTAAACTGAACTCAAGAAATTTTTCAAAAAATTTCAGTTCAGAGTGTTCAGACTGCTTTCGTCGTAAATTTTATATCGCACACAAAAATCCAGCTGGCTGGCACCTCTCTTTATCTTTCTCTCTCTCTTTTGACATGGCATGCATTTTTGTGAACAATGAGATCATGTGCAAAGTCGAATATTGTAATGTGATCTGTAGGCGTCTGCTAAAGGTCAACCCGTCTTCATCATCATCGTCATCTTCTCACTCAAAAAGAAATGATATGATAGGATACGACATGACCCGTTCATACATGGAGCCAAAAAGCCATTTAACCACCATATTAAAAGTCTTTTTAAACTGTTTAACAACTTCATTTTCTTCAATGGAAATTGACTCTAAACACAACTCAATACACACTATTGCACATACAGGCGGAAAAAACGAGCTATGAGTGATGAATGATGATACAATGGGAATTGACAAGGAGTTGAGCAGAAAAGAAAACCATTTACAAGAGAATATGAGATGATATAATCAACACATCACTTTCCGGTCGCTGCTGTTGTTGCCGTCACAGCAGCCGCCAACTCTCATCTCTTTGCCGTCGGGTAACGTGTAGGCACACGACACAAGCCAAGAAACAAACATGCAGCAACAACAAAAATATGGCTCAGTTCACAAAAGCTTCTAAGATAATAGCTGTTGTTTATGAAGACATTTATGGAGAAAATTCATTCAGAAAATTTTAAAATCTTTACTAAAGCAGACAGCAGTTAAATCAATATAATTATAAGATTATAATTTGTGATCTGATATCCTAAAATGGATATATTGCATACAAACACTTATACTTAAGCAGTCAATGAAAACGTAAAGTCAAGTAAATATTCCTTCGTTCGAAATGTATTTCGATTTTATTTTTGATCTAATTGAATTTTCTCTTATATGTGTGCTATTGTATTGAATTATCTCTTCTTTTGATGTGTTGCACCTTATATTTCGGCTATTCTTGCAGCATTATCTTTTGAGACTTCGGATTTAAAAAAAAAATATGACACATAAAAACAATAGTGTTTAGCAAATAAATTCTTACGAATCATTCTAAAATACAAGAGAAAAGAAAATTATGAAATGTCTACTTTGCTAAAACCAGGTAGTTATGTTCTCCCTACACCTTGGATTGTATCATACATTAAAATATTATCTAAGGTTTCCTGCTAAAAACTTCTTATAACTAAGTCCGATCAATGTGTATCATTTTTATTGACTTTTACACGTACAACTTAGCATTATTTCACTTCCTCATATGTGTATGAGTCAAAACACGGGAATATTTTATCATTTCTTCAGAGGATGATATAGTCAGTCTTATAGTCACCGGACTGGACCCATGTGTCACCAACCAGCAAAGTATAATGATAATATGTAATGCCAAGACGGAAAAAGTTTCTATGCATTCCACCCAAAACTGAAGCATCCCTTTTTCATTCTAACTTTCCACCCATTGCTCCTCGTGTTCCTCATTTCTCCTTTCTCTTGAATAAACCACGAGTTTCACTTGCTTACTTGTTGTTCGTTAGCTTTTTCTACATTCGTTCATGTAATTCTTACAACTACTTTTCCCACATATTCCATAAAATTATGTCGACTATGAATGTATTTTTATGTATCGTTTTACTTCCACCATTGCAGCAGCAGATCATAACCAAGTTCGGAATGACCATGATCATCCCGATCCAAAGAAGAAGGGAGAAGTATCTTCTGGAAAATGTAGATCAAAAATACCCAACCGAATCCAAACCAAAATGCATTGAGCCTGAGCACAAGCACAACCATTTTTTGTACTATTCTCCCTTCTCTGCGTATCTTCCGAAAATACAAACTTATCTGAAATGCAATGCACCACCACCAGCATCACAACAAAAAGGGGGAGGAAGACTGCGAATCTGAGTCGTTCTCAGGAAAAAAACCCTTGCCGCCACCCTGGCGCCAGAAATATCGACAAAAGTCTCCTTCTTCCAGCAGCACCACCACCAACGTTTCTGTATCTTTAGCTTGTATTGCCTTTCTGTGCACCAAGTTAACTTGGTAGAAAAGGGGAAAATATACAGTAAGAGAAGTAGAAAAAAGAAAAGACCGGAGTCTGCGAATTTGGGACAAACTCTATCATCATCATCGTCAATATAGCCATCTCATCTCTCTCCATCCAAAACCATTTTTCTCTGCTACTTTGCCAGCAAAACGTTTGTACTATATAAACGTACATCTTGTATACTTGGTGGTGATGGTGGTGGTGGTGTACCGTATCAACCCTGTTTGGCTTCAACTCTATTTTTCCTCCTGTGTCTTTCCATTCCATCCTCCTTACTCTTCTCATACGTCCTTGCTTCCACATATATAACTGAATTATGTAAGTTATATAAGTAACTCTGTTTGCTCTACAGATTTATAATACTCAATTCTTGAGAATGCACAAAAATGGTAATATCGCAGTGCACTTTTTTATCTCTTTTTTTCTCTTTAAGCGTTTGTTTCTGTATATTATTATTTTTTTTTGTACTTTTCCCCTATTTTCGTTCTTCCAAGAAAATATCCAGCAAAGCAAAATAGCAGCAGTCTTGCTCTCTTATGCTTGATATGATGGTAAGCAATGGGAAAGGATGCGGTGGTTGTTATTCTTATTATGTTATAATATTTGCTATGGCTTCTCTCTCTCTATTTTCTCCCTATTTTTTGTGATTGTGATAGTGGTGGTTATTTCTTGAGTGTTCTCATATAATTTTTTTGCCCCTCTTTCTATTCTTTTCTTCTAGTTGGCCGACTAGAGAGATTCCCTCTCTGTATGAACTGAAATCGAGAATAACAACAAAAACAAGTGTAATGAATGGACATGGAGAGCTTTGAGTTTCTTCTTTTTTTCTGGTGTTACCATGCGACGACCCAGTATCCAATCCAAGTCAAGCCAGAAGTGAGTGCAATGCATCCAGCCATCCTTCCAAAGAGAAAAAAAATGAATGCAAAAAGCATTTGGAACACAAAAAGAGGAGCCACCACCCCAACAACAACCACCACCACCACCTCCGCCGATGCTTCTTTACTTTACTATCTTTCTGTAAAAAAAAGGGCTTAGTTGATGATGATAATAGTGGCTCTATAGACCCTTTTTATTTAGGCTAAATCTAAGCCATGGGACTACTTTACTTTTTGCTTCTCGGACAAGAAAAGCCTATGGCTTTGCACTCCATTCCATTTTACACCACGACCATCCCATCGCATCAGACAGACCACACCACCAAACAAACCAAACCGAAAGAGAATTTATTTCTATTTTCATGATATTTTTTTCTATATAATAGCTACTCTCTACTTTTATCCTCTGTCGTTGCATAAAATAAAGAGGGACCGTTACATAACAATTTTGTTGTAAAATCATCTTCATAATCACAGTCACACGCAGCAGGCTTAACAAAAGAATAAAAAGGGTTGAAAACTATTAAACAAGAGAACATGCATTTTGCGCTACTGTGCTCTGCTATACAATAAAAAAGAAAGACAACAGGAAACACAATAAAACAGTCGACAAAAATTCATGGATGCTTGGATGCATACCACATGCATTCCCATGCATGCATGTATCGGTATCCAAAATCGGCGGCATTGGTACTTGATACAAAGTCGCAGGGAATATAAATATTTATTACTGAAGTTGGAAATGGAGAGTTGACTGGAGTGAGGAGTGGAATGAATAGCCAAGATGGGGAGCCGGAGAAACTTGCGACGTCGTCCTTCTTCTTTCCTTTCACCACTGCCGACTCCAATGAACATTTCTAGAAGCCACCAGTAGCGCAAAGGCATTTTAAGAGATTGAGACATTTAACATTATTATCACAGGGAAGTTGGCTTGGCTTGTAGACATCTTCCCAGGAAAAAGCCAAACGTTTCTTGTAAAATTGAAATCAACAGTTATTCATTGGGAGGATTCTTACAAGCAACTTTCACTGTATTTTTTATTGTGCATGATTCTGTCTAGTGGAAACTGGTGTCGTTTCCATTACGATTTCATTTTAATATTTCCCGCCATTCCCGTCGTCAGCGTCCTTGCTGTTAATGTTATGCTACTTGCTTCACAGTCTTTGAAAGAATTTTGCGTTGTACTACATTTAAAAAAGTGCTTTCTCCAAAAAAAAAATCTCTGTAACTTCTTAATATCTTGGCAGTAATAAATGATATGTTCAAATACTACTACACTGCTTGGTGGTTTATGGTTAAAAAGATTAAATATACATTTTTGGAGGTACTAAGATATCAAAAGAAATTGAAAGCCCACTGTTACCACCCGAAACCTTGCACTGCATCAACACAAGAAAGTAACAAACTTGTTTTTCTGCTGCTGTCATAAGATCAGATCTTCTTTAGATTGCAGTAAACAGAGCAAAACGTTTTTCTCGGTGGTGGTTGTACCAACAAAAGTACACACTAAAATTCACATTTTTATCTGTTTTCTGTACTGTTTTGACAATTATGTATGATCTGATCTGTATGTAATTCGGGATTCAAACGGGATTCATATTTTTCGGACGATTATTTATGGGTACGAGCACTTTACCCACCACACAAACCATACACACAAATTTTATTCGTGGCCTCTGGTCTCCAGTAGTGGATGATGATGGTCTAGTTTGGCTAGCTTTTTATATTTGTAAAGCTGATCGATCAATATTATTTTTGGCAATTTTTTAGCTCTTGGCCAAGATGAAATGACAAGTGGATCAGATCATCTTCCTATTTAAAAAATAGGCAATCCATAAAAATAACAATAAATCATTGTACCGTTTCAACCGTTAAAATCATAATGATCACAACCAAACTATTCTTACAATAGCTATCTTATATACAATCTTATTTTTTGACAAAGCAAAATAAAGCAGACATCATCACAACATAATAAAAAATCAGCAAAAGTGATTATATATATCTCGTTCCTGTTTTTCTGCTTGCAAATCCATGAACAAAGACAAAATACCCTTAAAATTTTGTATATATCGAGGGCTTGGCATGACCTGACCCTCTCTTGACTTGACTAATAAAATATATTGCCATTGCCAATTTCATTTTTACGACGGTATTATTCATTCATTCATACCATTTTTGTTCTAAATGAAATATAAAAATGGCATGCCAAGCAACCATGTGCCCTAAGTCGCTGACTTGACTTGATCTGACACACGACACACAATAATTCCAGTGATCACCACACCACCGCCACCACCACCAAGAAAATTTTCTTTAACCAAAACCACCCAAAACCTAACCAAGTATGCAAGTCAGCAAGAAAAAAATTGCCTATTCTTCATTTCACCCAACTTGATTTAAAATTCTTCATGGCTCCTCCATTCTCTCGAGAGCTCTCCTCTTATTTGTCCATCTTTTGTAGCTGCGGTTTAATTAAAACTTGTGTAATCCTTTTTTCTACTTATTCTTCATTTCCCTCACATTCAACATATCCCACGTTTTCATTAATTCGACACAGGATTAAATAAGATTTGTAAGAGAAGAAAGGGGTAAATGTATGTCCATAAATGGCCCACTCACATGACAAATATAATGTGCATGTTTACCAGACGACTTATTGCATAACAAGCTTTACAATTAATGTTTTGCGGGTAATCAGTTTTTTTGTTTTTAAAAGAAGCTTAAAGTAAAGTTTGATAACAAATTACTTTTTTTCTTCTTCCAAACAAAAAAGATGGATGAACATGAAGTTTACACCCCATAACAGTCAATCCACAAACCATTCATATAAGTCAAGTCACCCAAAGTCAAGTCATAGTCATGGCCACCATCGCATCTCTAAAGAGAAAAAACAACTGCAAAGATGCACCAGCAGAACACGCCTCATTTAATTCACAGTCTGCAAATCCATCTGTCTTGTCTTGACCATCGCGAGTAAATCAAAGTGAGCGACTTTTTATGCTTTATTTTTTTGCTATCATTTTCATCTTCGTACCCATTGACCAAAAAAGGTCGTGATTTTTTTTGGAGAATTTGGAATGCAATCCAATCTAGCAATAAAAAATATAGTCGTGTGTCATGGTTACATTAAATCGTCACCAAGTCTGGCCGAGTCGTCAACACCATAAAAAAATCCCAGGTGATTGGTAATTTGATTTACAGTATTTTCAGGAATTATGGTCATAGTCATCGTCATGAATAACTGCATTTTGTATGTATACTTTGTGTACACTTAATATTAGCCCAACCTATAAAAAATGAGCAGCTGTTCTTAAGATTTTTTATGAATAATATTTACAAGACATTTTTTATGTCTTGGGCTTGGCAGTTTTTTTGGTTGTGGTAGTGGCATGGTATGGCATATAACACAGACATGCGTGTAGTCTGCATTCTGCATCTGCAAAATATATGGGATTTTGATAAATGAAGGCTATAAAAATGCAAGCCGTATGCCATTTTTTTCTATGGATGTTATTTTTATTTTTGCATGTTGTCGTCGTGGGATATAAAAATCTCAGTCCACATGTTCATTTTCATGGTTTATTAGTATGGAAGGCAGTTTGTGATGTTTATGTCACCATAACATAGCCATACTCGTTTGCACGTAGATAGATAGACTGACAGGGTGTGAGGGTGGATCTCCCAAAGGTGAGGTAATGATGAGGTGTCTACTGTGTGTGCTGTGTTTGAACGGAAAACTTGAACATTGCAAATGGAACGGTTGATAGTGAGTCAAGTATGAAGTGAAGAAGAAGATGATTGTTCCCTCTTGCTCACACAATAAAAATGAAATATTCAGTTATTTTAATGCTATCTCCATGTAACAGTCAACAAGTTGAAGTCAAATAGATTGTGTCAAATTATCTTGTTTTGGAGGGAGATGAGCTGGGGATTACAATATGGGATGTTGTATGGGTGCGTACGCATAAAAAATCAGTCAGAGACGAAAAAAAGATATTAAAACGTGTGTCATGTGCGGAAATGTTTTTGTTGTGATTGTGATGTGGTGGCTGCGATGCGATGGTAGTGGAGGTAGATTAGATAATACCACTACCACCATCGGTGATCAAAAATTAAATGAATGAGTGTATGTCATGTCATTTTATTTAGGTACACAATAATATGTTGTGTATTCCTGATTATGTGGCTTGTTGACCCTGTGCATATGGAATGTTTTGTGGAGTAAGTAAAGTAAAGCTTGATTGTAGTAATCTTCCGCTGAATAAACACTCAAATTGTCTGTATTACATGAAATGACAACGATTCCCATAAACTAGACTTTTGACATGGAGAGATCTAATGGACAGGTTACACTGTATGTTGTTAGATTTCTGGGATTGTGTGAAAGAAGAAAGGTGAATGAACAAACCAGGCAGGCAAAATGTGAGAGACAAGAGGACTCTCCTCTATTTACCCTGACTGATTACGAATATTACGATTGTAAAGCGTGTGAGTACTTTGTAGTTTTGGCTTAACTTGAAATTGGCATCATTTGCTTGTTAGTCATTTTTTATTGTTATTTTTTCTTGCCTTTGTAAATAGACAAGAACACATCTTTTATGGTATTATACAATGGTGTGCAATGTATTTAATAAATACTATTTATTCAAAAAATAATAATATGATGATGATGAGCAATCAGCAATATAATTTGCTTGAACTGACGATGAGTGAGTTGAAGTCATCCTCCATTTTTGTAGGTATCAGTTTGTCATACTATTATATTTTGAAACTAAATGCCATTTTTTCCTAATATGATTGTATAAAGTTTTTATGGATAAAGCTTTTTTATTTCTTACCATGAACAATGTTTCCAGCTAATTTGTTGATCGTAGAGAAAGTTTATTTACAGTTCAGATATC
Organism: Entomobrya cf. arborea Gr-Col-00668; assembly: GCA_034699025.1. Classification (NCBI taxonomy): domain Eukaryota; kingdom Metazoa; phylum Arthropoda; class Collembola; order Entomobryomorpha; family Entomobryidae; genus Entomobrya; species Entomobrya cf. arborea Gr-Col-00668. The sequence continues at coordinate 13,325 of JAQIWN010003341.1, forward strand.
TATGCTTAGTAGTCAT
>JAQIWN010003342.1:0-13336 GCA_034699025.1 Entomobrya cf. arborea Gr-Col-00668
GGCTTGAACATCATAAGATGGGTGTTCTTCCTGCAGCCGTACTTGGCTGTGGCACACTAATGAGTAGGAGATATCAGGCTTTGTTTCAAAAGTAAAGAGTGAGTTTATAATTTCCGAACAGAGTGTATTTGAAAAGAACAATTATTAGGAAAAATAAGATACGAAGTTCCTAACTCAAATATAAGGTTTGCGGTTGTGTTTTCCAAAATAATATTTGTCGTTTGAAAGTGTCAAACCTTTTTATCAAAATTGTTGTTTTGTTAGTTGTATTGCTTTTACGGAAAATCCTTACAATAGTGTAAACATTTTAATCGGATAATATACTAGGTATGGTTTTAGATTCACAATGGTAAACAAATTTTGAAAATCCTTTTTTGAATATTTAAGTTATTTTCATGTTAGTAATTTTATTTGTAAAAAATTAACTTATGAAATGTCTTATAGAAAATTTTGACGGGATGAGTGCTTAGATTTAAAATAACAATAAACAAGTATTCTTGTGGATTGTCTGATGTTACTTCTAAAGTAAAGCTTTTTACGTGTTTAGTTAGAATTTAGACTCTTACGTCTCTTTTAATTTGGCACAAAACAGGTTGGTCGAAATTTTACATTGAAAAAGATTTGGTTGTACTGAAGTAAACTGTGAAAAAGCCATGTAAACATGTAAATATTTAATTAGGTTTTATAACTAAAGTAAGGAAATGAGTATAGTATTTAAATAACTGATAATTTTCTATTGGGGCATAACATTTTAAATACTTTGTTTACATAATAAGAGCTTAAAGTAAAGAAACTAAACTTGTAGTAAAAAGTGCCAATATTTTCTGCCTGGATCTCCTGACAAAAGAATTTTTTAAATCAATAGTTTAATGCTTCATTGGATGGATTTTTCTAGAAACGACAACTTGCTTTAATGCTTGACCAAGTAGAGCAACTGAATTTACGCATAAATAAATCGAGTGCCAGATGTTTCGCTTATGAGCCAAAAATGGCAGGTTTTTATTTTTTATTTCACTGCAGATGGACTTTGTGATGTTCATGAGGAACTACTAATGTTTTTATATCCTATTTAATTTCACTGAAATTTATAATACAAAAAGCCAGCTGTTTTTTGTTAATTTAAAAATTATCTAACAGTTAATTAACCGTTTAAGCAATACCTCTAAATTGATTTGGTCCAGGGTCGATAAGGTTTGTCCCATCAATTACATCAATCAAGGTATACAGATATAATAAACCAGAATGAATTGAATGGTTACGATGGTGGTTTGCAAAAAGAACGGCACACCGAAAAACTTTACCTTATTTATCATCACTACACCCATGAAATAACATTTGGGCCAAATGTAGGGAAAATTTATTTGAATACTATGTATTAAACTAACCTTTTTTACATTATCAAATAAACTTACTGCAAACTTACTCCAAGGGAAACAGCTAACATAAAGGTAAGTAATGACAGTTTGCAAACAAGGAGGAATGAGATCTTAACCTGAAATAACATAGTTAACTGTTTTCATATTTTTTGAAAATTTAAACAAACTTTTACAACACAGATTTGGCGTTTCATTTCCTGAACCAAATCCAACACGTGGAGTTTATCTGAAAGGGGTGAATCAAACATACCATTTAAAGTCAATACATTTCAATACTTCAATTTTAAATAAAGCACATATTAGTGACAGCCACAACTATCTTATTTCTATACCACATGCTTGCCTAAATAAATATAGAATGGACATGTGCGTACGTAAATGCTAAAGGGAAATTGTCGGTAAAATGAAATTTTACAAACAGATATAAGACTCGTTCATTTTAATAGTCACTGAAACCTTTTTTGAAATACCAATAATTAAGCTGCATGACAGTTATACAATAGGATTTCATAATTCACACTCCACACGGTATAATAAATATGGAAACTTTCAGAGCAAATACGTACCTTATTCTAATATGTACCATACAATCAGTAAGTATATAGGTAGCGTTTAAATTTAGCTTCTTTGCTTTTAAATTCATATTGATTTTGAGGAAGTTTGTCTATGTTTGTCTTGTTTGACGTTTAGGTGATGTATTAGCGATAAATATTTTTGAATGAACTACTAGAATTATAAAAGCTGTTTTTCGTTGTTAGATTTAAAAATGCTTTTAGCTTATTAGTAATCCGATGTATTTATTATAACACACCAAAGCTTCAATAAATAAGACTCACAATATTTTGGATATGTACTACAGACTATTTCTTCTCGGAATTGCAGGGAGCTAAAAAGAAGTTGTGGTATAAATGGAAAAGATTTAAATTTAAATGATTAAGGATACCAGTTTTTGACTTAAGAGATATTTTGAAAGGCATCAATATGCATATACTTCAATTAAATTCTCATAAATAGCTAAGTCTGTAGATTTATCATAAAATTACAAGCTAATTGCAAGTAAATATAAAATTCATATAATATAAAACATAAAGGTTAAGTTTTTTTTACTTATCAAACGTACTAGCACGTAACAGATGATGAATAAAAAAATAGTTTGACCATTTTAATTCCATCTATAGCACTTTGATGACAACTTAATGTGTAGTTGGCACGAATTAAAAATACTTAAGGTATATAGCTAAAAACATAATTTCGTTCAACCTGCCCAAGTTCAAATTTTAATCTATTTAATCCCATTACGTCTGCATTTGTTTAAACCACACCCAGAAATATGTTCCATTAAAGTTCTAATATTTGGTTCAGTTATAACATTCCAATAAACCCTCACCCATCCTAGATCTTTAATCTGACACATTTTTTAAACATAATATTTTACATCAAGCCTAAATTCAATTTGATTCTACATTTAAGTTTTATTTTGTTATTGAGTTGCATCAACCATGAAAATTCTAAGTGTTGAAGCTTCAGCCGAATATTTGGAAAGTATGGATAAAAAAGATTGTGGAATGAAATTACCACGTTTTCTTTCGCAATTTCTCATATTCTTCAAAATTGGGTATTACATTAGCGTAGTGCCATTCAAGCTAAACTCGGATTGTAAGAACGGAAACATAACAGTGCATTCTTCGGTTATTAACGAGGTAAAAAATTAACAAAAAATGCATAAATATTACTTAAAAAACGCTTATCTTTGAAATGTCTAAATATTTTCATTTTTTCCAAGGTTTTAGTATTTATAGTCATGACATCAAGTTTATTATATCGTTGCTACGAATGTTTTGAAATTCACAATATGATGCCTGAAGATACTAAATTATGGAAGCCTCCAATGTTCTTTTTAATTATTTACGGCTATATAAACATATTATTTCACATAACTCTTTGGATTAGTCTTTGGAAAAGCCAAAAGCTGATAAAAGATATGTGCTTATTATTCCTAGCGAATAGTTTTACAATAAATCGATACAGTCACCCTAAAATCTTGAATCCAATATTTAGCAACATTGCATACATATTTTGGGCATTGATGTTTGGAATGATTGGTTTAGTCAATTTGTCTGGAGATAGTTACGTACTAATTTCAAGCCATCCATCTGTTATGGATTGCTTAAATATAATTTTAAATGAAGGCCCATCATTGGATTCTAAGCTTTCAATATTTCATGCAATATTTGGCATTTTAGTGAAATTAGTTTTTAATGCAAGGCATATGGCGGGGTTCTTTGAAGAGTTTTTCATTACAATAATCATTTTAGCAGTTTGGATTAAAACCTCTTGGTTTTTACACTCAATGGAAAGCCAAATCACAGAGAACGTAAACTGGGAGTATATTAAGCATAATTATTCGTCAGTTAAGAAAATGGTTGATACGGCCAATTCTATAATTCAAAACAATTTGTTCTTTCATACTGCCGTTGTACTTTTTTCGTATACATTTCAATTTTCGTTTCACTTTGGTGCCCAAGAATATTTCATGAAAAAACCTAGTGCTCATCGATTAAGGTTTGTAGTATTTGTGTTGAATAGTACTTGTATGTATTGTTTGGCGGCTGATATAAATCACAAGGTAAGCTATAGCTTCCATGTTATAAATATGTTGATACTTTTTTACGTAAAATAATCTATGATCTTTTAATCAAATAGATGTCAAGGTTTCAAAATTGGTTATCAGAACTCTTCCTGTTAGAGCCAAAAATTTTATCCGATACAATACGCAAACGTGAATCGAAAGCAATGACTCAAGAGCTTCTAAACAATCGTGTAAGCATTTCTTGCGGTGGAAGATTTCCGGTGACCAATAGCATGCTAGCGAGTGTAAGTAAATTTTTATGCAGTAATAAGTGTATTTGGTTATTGACCTATTACAAATGTTTTAAAAACTTGTATTCAACTTATAGATATGCGGATTAACAATGACATATTTTATTATATGTATCCAGTAAAAAAACAAATAACCTTGGAATATATAGAGACTAACCTAAAAACAGTCAACTGTTTAGTGAGTAATTTAAGTGTATTTAAAAAATTTGAAAATAGTAAATATGTTAAATTATTTTTAAACGATTCCTATTAAATTTTGAATTAGTATGTACAATTATTTCAAGATATTCTCGTCTTATAAAATGATGGTTTCATATTTACGACAAAATAAAATGATGTGCGAAAATTAAACAAATTTTGTGTAAGGGGAAACATGGCAAGATTTGCCACAATCCCATGCATACTCTTTCTTATCTTGATTGTAACGGAATCTTATGTCAAATATAATCAATGATGATACTATTATTTATAACCAATATTTACATTACGTTATATAAATTCAATTCTCGCAAAATGACAAGAGTTTTTTCCCCATATCCAATATTTAATAGCTTTAAGAATAAAAATATCTAAAAAATATTTTAAGGCTATCTACACGCATCGCATAAGCCATTACATAAAGCATATACTTATTACAATCGGATTATTTGATCAGTTGGCTTATACAATTAATTACTATTAAACCAGATACTAAACATAGCTAAGTAATCTATATTGTAATATGAAACTCGTAAGATATTCCTTTAATATGATACATGATGCTTTCAAATGCAAAAATTTTCTATTATAATATTTGGTTAAGTCAAGTATAAATATTTCTTTCTCACCGCTGTTACATTTGGTTACCATTCAGGTCAAATGTAAGCACTAGCTGTAATATACTATCAATCATATTGTGAACCATGCCTCTAGAAAACTCCTTCCCAAGTGGGTGAAATTCACCGAAACATAACCTAATTGGGTGCAATGCTTTAGCTTTCTTAATATTAACTCTGTTATTAAATGATGAACGTTTGGAAAAATGTGCTTTCATTTCTCTGAACTTAAATACAGGAATACTACTCGCTAGCTCAGCAGCAGCGGAAATAATAGGCAGTAAAATAGCCAAGCCGGTGCTTACACTAAGGCAAGGTATTGCAAACATTATGTACAGAGAAACATCTAGTTTCCCAAATCCAACTATTGAAGCCCAAGCTGTTTGAACAAGCATTATATACAACATCGTCAGACCTAATTTAGTAGCACGTTCAAAGCCTACTCTTAATATTCCACATATTATGTAAAACTGAGCGTAATATCGAAAGAAATCGGACTGATATCGAACATTAAAAGCAAGTGTGTAGGCCAAATCTTTAGTGAAAGTAATTACAGTCAAATACCCTAAGCTTGTGAACTGAATGGCACGACAGCAGTGGCAAAAACATGGGATTAAAATAATGGATCGAATTACAAATAGTAATATACTTAAAGAGTTACTCCTTTGGTGTAAAGGAGGCGCAACGTCTTCTATGAACCAATAAAGACCATCTCGTTTGCCAAACACTGTATTGATGTAAAGTAATACAGAAAGAAAGTTCATGGGTTGAACTGCAAAGAAAAATTTGTCCAAGGCGTTCATTTTACGACTGGCGCTGAGCATTTGCTTACGATATTCTGCAAACAAATTATGAATTGTTTTATTATTATAAAGAACTTATAAAATTATTGAAATGCTCTAGTTTCTTACTTTGAAACACGTTTTTCTCCAGTTTTAGATATTCATTTATTGCTGAACAGTAAATTGGTTTTTTCAAAGCAAAAACTCCATAAAAACCAGCAAGTGACATGGTAAAACAGCAAAATGCGCTCTTTAGAATGCTCGAATGAATTGCTTGTAAATCGGGTCTGTTATTGAATATTTCGGTTACTAAAGAGTATACAGTTGCGAACCATACAACAAATACGAAGCAATTTCCAACGTGCCACTTTATCCATTTTTGGGTTTGATTGTTTACGGAAATTTTCTGAAGAGTTGGATTCCAAACAAGTGGAATTTCGGGAAGGTAGCAAAAGCTGAAGCGTAAGAACTTTAGCGCTTGTTCGTTGTATTTATTTAACATGGTGAAAAAATTTTGTTAAAAATTTAGTAGACAGATGGCTTCTGTTCAGTTGTTTGAACTTATTTTAAGTCGTTTTAAAACAAAATGCTTAGTGCGTTAGTTCGCTCAACGTTTTAGGATAAACTAAGCGATACTAGTGTTTCTTGGACGGTTCTTTCTGAAAATGAAGCGATGTTAAGAATAAAAATTCAATTTATTTATTTAATGAATGCCATGTATCTGATGAAAATGCTATTATTTTCAAAAGTTTAATTTAAGTTTTTTTTTGTACTTAAATTAAGCTTAAATATAACTTTTTCGTCTCCCATCTGTATGAAGTGACCTACATACACTCGATTCCAAAATGATTGTCGAACGTTAGAGTTTAATTTGAATAAATGATATATTTTGAGATAAACAAAAGATTAAATAATTCATGTATAAAATAGTGTATCTTTTAAATCAAAATCGAAATTGCGTAGAGGTGACATAAGAGATTTAAGAGTTATATTATTTAACGGCACTTTTTGTTATTAAAAAAAGAAAAATTGGTTTAAAGACAATTTTAAAATTTAAAAGCAATTAAATAAGGTAAGTATCACAGGCAAATAGGAATATTCCATCTACTGATTTACACAAACTTAAGTAATGTACCCCTAAGAAAATTAAGATACATAATGCTTGGAAATCTAAAGTTTTTAAAATCGAGTTGCTAATTACATCATTTCAGGATTTTCAGGAATATAGCAAAAGCTTAAGTTCAAAACCTAAATAGTCAATGGTTTTTGTTTACCGCTCAATTCTCAGAATTTTTCTTAGAAATTTTCCTTTAAAACTATATACAACTCACAAAACATAACGTTGATTTTTTTTTTGTGGTCAGCATTATATACCAACAAAGAAATATAAGTTCTACTGTTACTACAAAGCATTTGACGCATAGAGCGTAAAAAACTAATTTAAATTTCAATGAATACAGTTAATCTGACATTTTTGTCATGAATATTTAAAAAGGAATTTAATTCATTTTTTTTAACTACAGAAATTCTATTATTGTGTCGAAATTATTTACCAAATATATTGTGCTTCTTAAAAGTTTGGTAATTTACGAAGAAATTGGAATTAGAGTACACGTTAGACTTTTACTTTCACTTAGGTTTGGGGCTGTTCACTTATAGCGTTGCACATTAATCAATTGACAAGAAAAAAATTATTATGAACATTCGTAATAAAAAAAAAAGGCAATTAGAAAATGAAAATGGGTTAGAAAATGTCACTTTTTGGATAATTACTTTTTTAAATGTTAAAATTATAATAAAAATTAACCTATTATTTAGCTTTGTTACATCAACAATTATGTCTAAAGTTTATAATTGTCAATTATATTAAATTGCATGCAAAACTTATTGATAATTTTTGTTTACTTTGCTGTATTTTTCTCTCTGATTCTAGCTTGCTGGCTTGCTTTTCATCGTCGTCAGCTGATCAGCTGATCTGTTTATTTTGGAGCATTTGCATTTCGAAGCTCAAAAAAATTATACAAAAAAATTTCGTGAAAACATTTAAATGTAAAAAGATTTAAATTAAAACATGTCCTGTTTAATTTGCAGTAGTGAAATTACGGAAGATTTTAATTGGTCGGTATCCGAATCTCTGTTAAACGAACAGCTTAACACGATATTTATTTTGCGGAGGATTTTGTGGGTGCCGAATGAATTATTGGAGGATTTCCTAAAAAATGGGGAACATCCAAGTGAGTGGGGGATTATGTCCCTGTGTGGTAGCTGTGGGGAGGAGATTAACAAGTGTAAAGGGTTATTGGAGGAGATGATGAAATTGCAAAGGAGTTTTAATGAGAGGAGGGAGGGGATCATTGAAAAAGTGAAGAGGAGACGGGCAGATCCGAAGGGGATTAGTAAATTAGCCAAAAGAGAAAAGTTGGTTAATTTTGTGGTTAAAAGTATGATTAAAATTATTATTGCTTAAATTATTGCTTAAAGATTTCTGACAGATAAATATTGTTACGTAATTAATTAATGAACTTGTGTTTATTTTGTTTTTTAATTAGATGAGTACGCAAAGTTAACTAATCCATTTGTTAAGGGTGACCTTAAGGCGGCTGAACTACAAGCTATTGTTAAAGTGGAGGATCTTTTTATTGGAGAAGAGGTAGCTATGGAGGAGATCGGAGGAGACTTTGAAGTGGTTGAGGTAGACTGGATTATATCAAGTGATTTGGAGAAAGAGATTGAGGATGATTCCGACTACAAGCCTGAAAAGCCATCTCCTCCTCTGCCAAAAAAAATTAAGAAAAGAGGTAGACCTAAACAAAAGGAGCCAAAGGAGGTGACGGATTGCACCACAAAACTAAAGAGGAGAAGAGGTAGACCCAAAAGAATGGAGGTGACTGAACCCTACACCACAAACAGCACCTCAAAAAGGAGAGGATACCGACCCCAGTTAAGAAAACCTGGTTTAGTGCCACCACCTCCTCCCCAAAATCCTGACCCTTTGACCTTAATCCCTTGTCCAAACTGTGGTCTAACAAAATTCCAGAAAAATAGAGGAGACATTTTGTACAATCACCTAGTCCAATGCATTGAGGTAGACAAGATGGATGAGATATTTTCATGGAATTGTTCACTCTGTAAAAATGAGGTGATCTCCTCGTCATCCACCAAGTCTTCAGAACACTGTCTCCGTTTTGTCGAGCACCTGCATTCCTGCCAAGCACCTGATTCTCAAAAGTCTGAGGACAACGCCGAATACGGTCCTTATCCGTTGTCATCCCGGTTATTCCATTGTGACCTCTGCTATCCTGATCCCCTCAAAATTGGACCATCCTTCACCTTCCCCCATTTTATAGACCACTGCATCTTCCACAAAAGTAAACTAAATTAACTTATTAAATATCCAATTAAACTCCACATAACAATTTAAGATATTCCAATTAAACTTAAATAATATTTTATTTTCTCAACAGAATTTATTTACCAATGCGCTCATCCCACCTGCCCCCCAACATGCCGGTATCCCTCCCTCTCAAGTCTCCGCCTCCACTGGCGAGCCTACCACCACTCCTCCACCCCCTTCTCCCACCGCATCTCCACCTCCCTCCCAACCCTCCAATTTTACTGCTCCCACTGTCACCTCCACTTCCCCTCCTCCCATCTCCTCTCCCAACACCTCACCTCCTCCCACCCAAATATCCCCACCCTTCTCACCACCTCCCCCCACACCTGCCAATATTGCTCTGAAGCCCTCCCCTCCGCCACCCTCCTCTCCCTCCACCAGATCGCCTCCCACTTGGAGGAAAAATACTTTCTAAAATGCCCCCTCTGCCTCACCTACCACCCCACCATCTCCTCCCTCGCCTCCCACGAAAAAAGCCGCCTTCACCTAAAATCCCTCCAAGACCACCCCCTACCCGACCCCCAAGGTTCCCTAATTTGCGAAACCTGTGGCACCAACTTCGAAGACTCCTCCTCCCTCCGCACCCATCTAAAGATTTACCATCCCTCCAAAAAAATTCGACCTTTCGGTACCGGTCCAAAACCTCCCACAAAAACAACCGACTCCAAAGGTCGCTCCCTCCAGTGCCCCCAGTGCAATAAGATATTCAACCAAATAACCAATTTAAATCTCCACGTGCGTACCATCCACGAAGGAAACTGGCCATTTTATTGTCACTCATGTGGAAAGGGAGTCGCTACAAAAACAGTTTTAAAAAAACATTTAGCTGCCGTCCATGGCGAGGGGGATTATGGCGTGTTTAAATGTCAGTTTGAGGGCTGCGGTAAAAAATATTTTCATTCAGAAGTTTTTCAAAATCATGTGAATAGGCACAAGGGAGAAAGAATGTTTGGATGTGAATATTGTGGAAAAGGTAAGAAAAAATATCAAATATAATTTAAATTAATTATAAACTTTAAAGATATTAATTTATTTTATAATTTATTTTTTTTAAGCATTTTTCGGAGTGAAACAATTACGAAAACATCTTCCCATCCATACAAATCCGGATTTTAAGCCTTTCCAGTGCAAAATTTGTCCGCTGAAGTTTCGGGAGTCGGGTCATTTAAAAATGCATATGAATTTACACAAGAAAAAAGGAGACTGTTAACTGTGAAATAATTAACTAATTATTTATTTAATAACAAGAAATAAATATAATAACTGTATTTTTATTTTCGTTCCATTTAATTTTTTTGTAAGACTTCAGATAAAACTCCAATACGACTGTGCTCGTTTTGCAACGTTACTCGAATTCGAATTAAATCCAGCTCTCCCTTCAAAAATATTTTGGAGAAAATCCATTAAGCTTCCAGGCATTGCTTCTATCATATCTAAAAAACCAAATAAAATGTATTACGAATTAAGGGCATGCATCGGAGCGAACTTCATAAAATATATTGTTTATGACACGAAAAAATAGTGGCACGAAAGTGACACAAAACTAACGAGTAGTTAACAGAAATAGTTAATTATTTTTTAAATAGTGCATTAATTGCAAAAACTACGTTAACTACGAGAATCCTCGCATTTAAATCTATAATTCTATGTCTTCCAGCAAGTTTTACGTGGATTGTAGTCCATGACATCTTAAAGTTTATTACTGCAATGCACTTTAATGGTAAGCAAGCATTCAAAATCAAAGATGCCAAGGCCAATTAGCACTTTCAAATGTTAATTCAGGTATTTTTAAGTAGGTAAAGGTTGAAATAATGTCGTAGTTATTGCAATTTTTTTTAGTTAAAAAAACGACACAAGGCCTTAATCATGATATCAATTTTCTACTTTTTTTAATTTTCTCGACAAAAGTTTGTGTTAAAATATATATTTACCCAACTGAATAACAAGAGCTAAGATGATAGGCAAAATTTTGAACTTATCCATTATTCCTTTTTTAGAACTTTTCAGATGATTTAACAAAAATTTAGTTTTGCTGGTTGGAAAATCCGATCGAATATTTTTGAAACGTGATACTAAAGGGTAAAGTCTTCAAGAAATTAGCAGTAGGATTTGTTGATGAATTTACTGACATATGCAAATATGTATTGTAACAAGATCGAGGAAAAAACTATATTTATAATGGCTCACTACAACAATACAAATGATTATAATTTGTAATTCTGTATTGTTCTTCATAATGATTACCAATTGTTAACGTACTATAAACCTGACAAACAGGATATTATGGGAAACTTGAGAGTAAATACGTACATTTGGTCTAATTTGAGTGACGTTTTAATTTTATTATGAGAATAATTGGTATTTCAAATGGGTCAAAGTTTTTGGAATTGAATTTTTATTTAGATTGATATAATTATAATGGATGGGTTAGACCCATGCAATAATGTTGCATATTTTATTTTGAAATTTTAATTATCTCTACTTTTCAACACGAAGAAAATAGTTCTCTGCAAAACAAATCTAATCAAAGCTGGTCCCCGTTGCCTATCAATTTTATGAAACATTCCAATTTTAAGTGCCACACTTGGACAACTTTTTACAAACTTTCGAAACCATATATTTTTACACTTATCATTTCTTCTCATACGATATACACATTTATTTGACAACAACAACGAACGACTACCAACATCCATAACAAAGCAGACTACACCCATCACAATAACTAAACTTGCAACTACACTTATATTTATGTAAATATTTAACTGTTTATGATACACCATAAAAGTATATGCAAGTCCAATACATAGCAGTGCACTGAAAAAGTGAATTACTGGCCAAAAATACATTTGAAAACATTGGTTAATCAGAACACCAAATATATATATTCGTCTGTACGATAAAGCTTGTAAACTATATTTGTCAAATATATTGAACTTTTTATTATCCTCACTAAATTTAATTACTTTTCCTAATATATTCAGATTATGGTCAAGTTCCTTAATAGTTTCGAAACAAATTGGTATTGTTATAAGAACAGTTAAACAAGCTGTGAAATAAGTACGAACTTTGATTAAAGTCACTAGAAGTACAAATGTAAGGTTTATATTCGTAACGGTTAGTATTAGTATTATATCTGCAACTGGGATGAAAATAAGATACAAAATAATCGCTAAAATTTGTGCCGAAATTATTAATAATTTTAACAATTTGTTTTTCTTTTTGGTTGACTCGTATCGTAGATATAAGAAAACGAATGAAGGTTTCGCCATTGTATTTAGAAGACAGCAAAAGTCATTAGCACTTATGTAATATCCAATTGCGTAACTGGTTTTTCCAACTGTACAGAAAAATACAAATGCTTGACTAAGGATAGCCACTAAATTTGCTTTGGATCCTAAAATTATAAAAATTATAAGCTGAATTGTGGTAAGGAACAAACTTAAACAATCGGTTATAAATAACAAGTTTTGTTTTGTAGAGTTGAGTTTAGACACAACGAAGAATTTAGATTTGTTATCATATTTTATTGGAAATAAAGAATAAGTGGAGTGGTAACAAAAATTGCTTAATATGGAAATATCATGAATGTATTTCGAAGATGGCATTTCAAAAGTTTGTTAGGATACTAGACGCAGTTTTATTGAGATTCGAACTACAACTGATATTGAAAATATGTCAGAACTGAGGTTGAGCATTGGTGTGCTTTAATTTTTATTTATTGAATTATTAATTTTAAGTTTGGATTTAACAAGCGTTCAAAAATTATGTAATATTTTAGTTAACTATTATTACGTATTTCAGAAACTATTTTAAAAAGTATTTAAGTTGTTATGTTTGAAATTAAATATGTTTTTGTAAAATATTTGTGTAAACATTTCTCGTTTTCTATTTATCTTGTTTTTACAGTGGTTGTTGTTTTTTCTTATCAAATAACTGAAGTAACTTAATGTTTACATTTGTTCCAACTGTTCTAAAGGTGTTTTGATTCGAAAGAGGAAATTTCACATGTTTAATAATGGTTTGCGATGTTGAACACAAAAAGGTTGGACAAACTGTCACGAGGATGCCGAATGGCAATAATCTCTT
>JAQIWN010003343.1:0-13335 GCA_034699025.1 Entomobrya cf. arborea Gr-Col-00668
AATTTTATTTTGCTTTCTTGTTTTTTTGTTGCTTTGTTGTAACCCTGTTGAACCTGCTGAACCTGCCAAACTCATTATCTCCTCGTGTACCACCAAAAAACCATTCTTCAGAGATGAGATGTACGGATTGGAAGGTCGCATGACTATGCTTCCCAACACCGACGACTCCAATTTTGTCAATGTTCCAATTACCAGCGCTGCTACTAACTCCACTGCTGTCACCACCACTGCCGCCATCACTAATCAAAACAACCGAGCAAACTCCCCTCCAATTGGCATATCCAAGAGACACTCTACCGATGTGGAGAAAGCCCTCAAAATAAGTCACCATCCACCTCTTGTATCCACCACAAGTGAAAAGGGAACGAGTAGCACCGCTGATTATCATCGCAATGTCATTGAAGGGTCACCATCCTCCTCTGTATTCAATGGTGGGGCTGCGGGTGGTGATAGTAGACAACTGGCAATGGAGTACAGACGCTCCTCTGGGGCTTCAAGATTAACATCGTCTCAAGATTCGAGTGATTTGGCTGGTTCTCTTAAAAGGTTCACTTTTGATTTGTTGTTGTTTTTGTCTTTTATTTTTTGTTCATTTAAATTATCAACCAACTTCATCGCTTTGTTTATCACACTTTAACGTACTGACAAAACGTACAAAATGTGTCCAAGGGCTTTTGTGTTTTTGTGAAGGGTAGAGCTTATTTTCATCTTGACTGTAGAAAAAATATTGTTTTATTTTGGGTATTTACATTTTAATATAAATCATATTTCAATTTACAGAGCGAGCGCACAGCATCGTCAGCTTCCTGATTTGCCTCAGACCCCTGGCGGAGGCGCCACTTTGCATCCACCTCGACGAAGCAGTTCCGTTCTCAGTCATGACGGCACATCTGAACTGTACGCCACCGTTGGAGAGACACCACTTCCCGAAGAATCTTCCAAACGAAACAGTCATTATGCCCAGATCAGAGAAAATCCCATCGGATCTTCCTCCGGGGGAAAGGGCTCGTCTTCAAACAATGTTTGTAACATGCCCCCAGTCGTAAATGGTATTCCCCCGGGACCCAGCTCAGGTAGCAGTGCCATCGCAAGATCAAAGGGGATTGAAGCCACTCCCTCATCAGACTCAGAAACATACGCAACTGCCAGCTTACATCACCCGTACGCCAAACTCAAGAAAAATCATTCAGAGCATCCCTACGCCAAAGTTCGACCTGCTGGCGGTGTTGGTGCAAGTCTCAATGATGAGGAGACAGACACCGATAATTATGATCTTCCCCAGTTTCTCATGGCGAATACCCGACAGCCTGGCGTTGGAGGACCTGCAGTACCTGGAAGTTCAGTTGCAGGTCCCTCCTCCTCACAAAACCGACTCTCATCCTCAGGTGCCATTCAGAACGCAGGAAGTAGTGGTGTCGGTAGTGGTGGTGTAATAGGCAGCTCTGCAGACGCTGAAGGTCCCGTTCCTCCAAGACGAATAGGTCGACAGTGGCGACGAAGTAGTCAGCCGCAGGTGCTTAATAACGATAACGCTTCTCACTTCTCCGGAGATTCCCAAGACTCTCGTGGCTACACAAGCATCAGCGTTCGAGAGCCTCTATCCAATATTCGCAATCAAGTTGTGGCAAACACAAGAAACTACGACTCCCACTACGCCACCGTGTCTGACGACTCGGAAGAAATGTACGCTGCCATTGATGACCCCAACGATAGCAATTACATGCGAATCCCAGGTGATCACGACAATAATCCAAGGAGACCCACATGGTTGGGTGGACCAAATGTATCTTCACCAATCCCGGAACGGAGGGAAGCAAACTCTCCTTTGCCACCAGTTCCTAATGTGCCACCCCCAGAGTTATCTCCGGGGGGTCAAACCACCGCCGCTTTACCATCATCCTCCTCCTCCGCAGTAATACCGCCGCCATCTTCTCCAAACTCGCACCAGTTGCCACCGCAAGTACCAGTGCCAGCAGTACCAGTTCAAGTACCGCTACCACCCCCACCGCAAACATCGCCTCCCGTGTATGCACAAGTAACCAAGAAAAAGAAGCAGCCACAGGGTAAAACACCGGTAACACCTACAGCATCCAACGCCTCCACATCATCTAGTCAGCAAATCATGATGAGAGAGGCTCCACTTGGTAGTGAAGCTCCTCCTCCCCCTCCACCTTTATCAAAGGAAATTTCTACCTCACATCACCACTCATCATCATCCTCATCCCACCATCCTCACCATCGTAGCAAACGAGCAGCCAGTCTTATGGACAATAGTAATCCCATGGATGCTGATACTGTAGACAGTCGTCGTTGGTCAAAGGCAGACATCAGTTATTCAGAATTCGAGGTGGTTCGGGAAAGTATATTTCCGAACTCTGGTGCCACTGTAAGTAGTCCTGTGAATGATATGAGCAATGAGGATTCCCCTCATCACCACCTACTTTTAAGGAGTCCGGGTTCCGGGCGCAGTGATACTTCCCCACCGTCTTCATCTGCAGCACTGGCTAGACCACTACCACAAGACTTGGTGGATGAAGATAACTACAATATAATTCCAGACAAGACTGGTGGAAGAAGCAGTCGACAAGCACAGGGTACTTCATCAACCTCTGTTACAGTCGGTGCGGTTGGAGGCGCTGCTGGTGGAAGATTAAGACTGGACTCTGGAAACTATCACGAAATCGAGCCCCGGAACCTGAATAACACTTACCAGGAAATCGGGGGTGGGAGAAAGGAGCCTTCTGATCATTATCAAGAGATTGGTGACCACCGAAGAAGTAGGATTGACGATGAAGACGATGATGAAGATGACGGAGGGGATCTATATCAAGTGATTGATAAGAAGAAAAGAAATTCGGAAGATGAAGATGACGAGGAGGAAGAGGAAGAAGATCAGTTTTATGAAAGGGTGAAGAAGCCTGGCTCTGGGAGCAAAGGAAAGAAACACGGCTATGAGAAAATTAAAAAGAAAAATCCTTCTTCATCTTCTTCAGCGAAACCTCCTGTTGGTAATTTGAGTAAAGTGATACCTGCAGTTGGATCGGATGAGGATGAAGACGACGATGATGATGATAAGCCTGACCAAATGTATGAGAGTGTCAAGTATCCTCCTTATGAAAGGCTGAAGGAGAGTAAAGACGACCTTGTTGATTCAGAGGATGGGAAAAATGGAAGTGACTATTATGAGGACATTGGTTACTCGAGGGTGAAGCCAAAGAAGAAACCAGCCAAATCGAAAACGCCTGAAGGTCACAGTCACAATCATCCCGAAGAAAGGGCTGCTACATTGCATCATCCTCCCTTGCCACAAGATGTAAGTCAGTTGTATGCGCAAGTGGACAAAACGAAGAAACGGATAAAGAAGATTGGTTCCACAACAATCGGAAATAGTAGTGGAACAATGAGTAGTGTGGCCGTGGCAGCTGATAATAGTGTGCAGGTGCAGCAGGATATTTCTGGTAATAACAATGAGCCCTTTTTAACAATGCCTTTGTATAGTAAAGTGAACAAGGCAAGTAAGAATAAAAGTAATAAAAATGCGTCTGGGGGAATACCAGGTCAGGGTCATCCGGATAATAATCATGTTGGCCAGCAGGTAGAGAGTAGAAGGTCAAATGATAACAGTATTGAATACATTTAAAAGTGAAGCTATTTAGTGTATTTGTATTTTTATTTTTTTCAGCTTATTGAGTAGCTAGCGAAATTTTACAAGAAAATGAAAATGTTTAAAAATCCTTTAAAAATAAGCGACTTGTTATACGTTGTTTGTCTTCCAAAAAAATTCAAACTGAGAATGGGCAATTTTTTTAGGAGACAAAAATAATAAAAATCTTTCGTGAAACTTTAAAAAATACTCTTTGTCTGTGTCTATGTCGTTCGTACATTTTTTTACAGTAGCTGTTTGCTACATCCTTTGTAAAAGTTGGCAAAAGTAAGGGAAAAAAATTTTAGCTTAAAAATATAAAGTCTCTATTTTGTGTGCGTAGACTATAAAGAAATTATTGTAAGTTAATTTAAAGCTTGTAGTTTACATATAATTTTATTTTGCCATGTTGAAATTTCTAGCAAAACGATGATTCTGTTATGAAAAGCCACAATAAAATGCATTTCATTTCTTTATAGTTTTTAAGTAAAAACTCTTGATTTAATTTACAGTAACAATGTTGTCGGAACCAAAAACCAAGTATCAAAAAATGATTTAAAAAATATAGAGAAGTGAATTGAAAACTAGTTTTAAAAGAAAGTAAATATGTTTGTTATATTTTTTTGTTTTGAAATATTATAAATTATAAAGGTTGTGCACTTTCCTTAATGTTTACAGTTTATTCAAAGAAGAATTAAAACTAAACGTGTTGTGTCAAAAAAGCTTTATTGTTGAAACTGTGTATTTGTAAATGTACAAAAAATACTATATAATTAATGTTATCTTTAAAATATTTGATGTACTTAAATAAATAGCGTTTCGTAAAAAGTAAGGAATCCAAAATTTTCTTTCAAACAATAATATTTGGAAAATTGAAGAAATTGAAGCTGAAAAAGGGAAAAAATATAGTAATCAATTAAATTAATATGATGATATTATATAAATTGAATTTCAATACTTTCATCGGAGTAGCCTTTTTTCGAAATTCGGATGATATAAAAAAGCATATAAAAATATTTATGATGAAAAATATGAGATTGTGAAGAATAATTTAAAAGGAATACACAAAAATTATACTTATTTAAACCGTTACCTGTTTTGGTTTACACTCGCGAAAGAAAAACGTTAATTTTTTTTGGCGAAATGATCTAAAAATGGAAAAATACTGATTTACTGACAAAAAAAATTACTTAACGTATCACGTATCGTATCGTACACCTACAATTTATGTAATTATCAAGATGACCAAGTATTATTATCTGACAAGAAAACCAAAACAATGTATTAAATATTTTTAGAGGTACTGGTACTACTAACTTTTTATATTTTCTGTACCGTTTCAGTTTCGTATTTAATCTCAATAATTTATTGATCATTTATGTTAATTTGATAACAGACAGACGTAAAAGTTCAAAAAATAATCAGTTCATAGCGTATCACAATTGTGTTTTATGAGTGCTATTTTTTCATTACATGATTTACTATTTTTGTGTTATATTTGCATGTTTGACGTAGAGAATGCATTTTATTTTAAAGTAAGCAACATAAATAATAAATGTCGAATATTTAAAAAATAAATTATTCGATCGATGTTCAATTAAATATTCATTTTTTCTCTCTGTTAAAATTACGACGAAAATGAATGTGAAAAATTATACTACAATGAATTGTATTTATACTATTCGTACATAGTAAAAAAAATTATGAGTGCTTTTGTATGATTAAGTACGGTGGTGATGCAAACTAAAGTACTCTAATTATCATACTTCATCATATTATTCATATTATATCCCAAAAACGATCGTTAAATGTTAACAATAAAAAGAATTTCTATTTCCAAGAATATACGAAGAATAAAAACTGTATCTGAAAATTAATATTATGGTTTCCTTTTCACTTTCACAATAATTAAAGATGTTCACGATTCGGGGGCAATTATTTCTGGTTCATCTGAAAGCACTGGTGTTCCCAAAAAGTCTCGATAAGCTTTACATTCTTTGCTAAACACAAAATCGACCGTTGACGCATGATCCATAATCATGTTCGCGAATTCCTTTAATTTGCGAACTGCTCTCAAGTGGTGAGTTGCCCTACGGC
This sequence comes from Entomobrya cf. arborea Gr-Col-00668, assembly GCA_034699025.1. Lineage (NCBI taxonomy): Eukaryota > Metazoa > Arthropoda > Collembola > Entomobryomorpha > Entomobryidae > Entomobrya > Entomobrya cf. arborea Gr-Col-00668. Next base: position 5,741 of record JAQIWN010003343.1, read on the forward strand.
TTGTGTTGGAGCTGGCGTTGGGTCCATTGTACTGTCCTTTCACGTACAACTTGTTTGCCAAGTAGTGCAGCCAAAATATATTGCTTTTTGGGCAAAATGCTTGCCAATCATTTCGATTGTGATCTCGCATCATCCTGTAAATGTCAAACTGATGGTCTCCTGTTCCCAGGAATTGTTCCTCGTCATCTTGAAGATCCAGATAGGTAACGTTATTCGTTTCAGAGCTTTTGACGCGAGAAATTGTAAAGTCTATAACGGCAGCTTTGATTCCGATGGAAGGGACGTGGAAAGTTTCATTGTTAATTAGATAGCGGATTGTGGGAGTTTGCCAGTTTTGGACGAGTATATTGCCCCCTGAGAAAAGAATACACTTTGTAGGCACCCAATAATAAAGCGTACATTTCACATTCAATTTCCATAATATTTCGTACAATGGAGGTCTCTGTGCTCGAACTCCAAAGCAAACTCCCCCACAGCCAGAATATGCGCCACTTGAAGAACAATCGATAGCGTTTGACGTGCGTCTCGAAAGCTTAACGATTCAATATCCTGACCAGCAAATTCAAACTCAAGCACCATATAAAGCTGATCCTGAGCAAAATCAGGCCTATCGTTGTCCGATTCTTCAGAAAAAAATCAATTGAAATATTTTACGAATTTTCAAATTAATTTTTCAAAAAAAATGTATTAAAAATGTCACCATATTTTGAATGAAACTTCTCCCAAGGCTGTAGTAAAGACCACGGATATTTTCCTCTGGCAATACGGGCATTTTTCATAAATGCATAGCCGTCCGTGTAGCACTTATTTAGAACCCCTTTTAATTTGCTTAATTCTCTGGTTTAATTTCAAAGTTAAATTATTTCCTTTACCACTCAATTTCAATTTTTTTAAAGACTTTTTTTTTAAAATGAACTCACTGACTAACTACAACTTCCGGAAGCACTTCCAGGAATCCTTTCTGCTTCTCTCCATTAACCATTTCCTCTCCCGCAATGGCGACCACCTTGTAAACCCAAGAGCATTGACTGAAGTATCGGAACGTTGCCGAGTAAACTTCTCCGTACACCCCCTCCCCAATCTTTTCAATGTCCTTCACCCCATTAAAAATCATATCTAAGGGGATCGGACCCCTTTGTCCACACACTTTTAGAATTGTTTCGTAATCAGAAAGCGCAGCCCCTGCACCACTCCTAAGCCGTCCCCCATCTCCCTCATCACTGCCATCCTCTGTAATCTCATAGCACCCCATTTTGTTTTTCTTGAAGCAAAACGGAGAGACAGGTTGATAAGCATGGTCCATAGGGGAGTCAGGAAACGCCAAAATACTCGTCTGTGGGGAGGAGGAGGCTCCTCTCGCAAGATGACTTCGAGGTGACTTCATAAATGGATGCTGAATGGATAAAGTGCGTCGTGGTGAGGGAGTAGATGGGGAAGGAATTGAGGTGGACGCCAGAGCCAATCCTGTACTGGAACGGGTTTGCGGGGGTAGTGGCGGCGGTAAGGTCACTGTAGTAGACGATGAAGCCATGGGACGGTTGAAGATTGCTGGAGGTTCAGCAAGCGCAGCCTCGCAGATAAGGGATAAGTCTTTGGGACTGGGACGAACTGGAATTTCACTACATTCACTACCGGTGGGGCACTCTGAGACAAGTGAGGAAGGGGGTCGTGGAATGACTTCACTGCTTACAACATCCGGCTCATGCTGAATATGGGTACTTCCAAGTGAACCACTAACTAAGGTTGATGAACTAGTGCTTTTGATTACAAAGTGGGCGTTAAAATCAGGTGAAGGTAACTTCTCCTGTGGGGGAATTACATTTAGGTCCTCAAGGTTTCCATCGGTAGAGATAGTGGTGCAGCTTGTGCGATTTAAGAGATTGGGAAGCATTTTGGGGATCACCTGTTCAAACATAAAAAACTATGCTTCTTCGATAAATTATCTAAAAAGAATTTCTTAATTTTTTATCATCAAGTTTTATTTTATTGAAAGCTCAAATAAGTTATCACAAAAGGTACAAAAAATTAAACAAGTTTTTTTTACAAAAATGGTACGCTGGCGCCACCACGGAGACTGGATCTAAAACTAAACCGGAATATTGTTCAAGGTCTTTGGCGTCACTATCACTAGCTATCATCCTCATCTTCAGTATCACTATCTTCCGCTTCCGAGTTGGGCGCTGACCCCGCATGTTGACAGCCAAACTGCCTGTCCCAATCTTCGTAAATGACCACATCTGTCGGCGCCACACTACTTTTAACCTGCTTCATAGCCAACTTAAAGTCCTTGAATGTGACCGACCTAATCTCTTCCACTTTAATACTTCTAATATCCGGTCCAAATTGTCGAAGAGGTATCAAGGCAGCTTCTTTTGCTAAATTCATCATATCCGCTCCCGAATAGCCTTGCGTCTTCTTTGCAACTTTGTTGAAATCTTCCTCCGCCATTTCAAAAGCTTCTCTCTGCACCAATCTCTTGACTAGCTGTTTCCTCGCTTCAAAGTCTGGCAAAGGAATGTAAATTCGTTTGACAAGACGTCGCCTCGCCGCTTCGTCCAATTCTTGAGGTCGATTTGTGACGCCAATCACCAGCATACGATCTTCTGAAGTTGTAGCGCATCCATCGAATTGCACAAGAAATTCAGTCTTCATTCTTCTCGAGCTTTCATGCTCCGTGTCACTTCGCTGACTGAGGATGGAATCAATTTCGTCAATGAAGATCACAGAAGGTTGTTTGAGTCTTGCAACGGCAAACAAAGCACGCACCATTTTTTCCCCTTCGCCAATCCACTTTGATGTGAGGGAGGATGCACTGATGTTGAAAAAGGTGGATCTGGATTCTGTCGCTATTACTCTTCCAAACATTGTCTTTCCTGTGCCCGGTGGGCCGAAAAACAAGATTCCTCGGGCGGAGGTACGGATTCCAGCGAAAAGCTCGGGACGTTCCATCGGCCAAATTATAATTTCTCGTATAATTTGCTTGACGCCGTGAAGACCAGCTATGTCATCCCAGTTGGTTTGATGGATATCCACAACCTCATTTAAAATGTTTTCAACCATTTTCGGATCAATGTTTTTCATACTTTCATGTTCCATCAATTCTTGCACCCTGAAAAAAAATTAAGCCATTCAATAAATACTCACTTCAAAAGCAGATCATTTAACTTTTATGAATCAAAAGCCATTAACTGTTAAATATAATTAGTATACTTACTCCGGATTTTCAGAAATTTTACTCTCCTCGTCACTGCCTTGTGGCTTTGTAATCTTTTCAGGTTCAATTTTCTGAGGCGGTTTACGAAGACCTATAGTTCGACCTTGTCCTCCTCCTGCTCCTCCTCCCCCAGCAGGCGGAAGTGACCGCTGTATTCCTTTCCGCTCATCATTAATTTTCTAAATAAAACCAAGAACATATTTAGTAATCACCCAAAAATTGGTATAATATTTAATAGATATATTATTAAGCTTGAAATAAAATTACCAAACACTCTCTGGCTGTTCTGAATCCACCGCCAGGTTGAGGATCATCCTCTTCAGATGCATGGGTATTAATACTTGGCGGATTATTACCAGCCTCATTAACTCCAGTTAAAAAATGGGACTGTTTCTTTTGGAAATCCAGCGCAGGTCTTTTAGCTGGCGGTGGTTGATAATCACTGAAAAGGGAGCCAGTGTTACCTTCAGGTTCGACATAGTTCCTTTCAATTGGTTTCCCCTTTCCAAAAGTGAACTGCTTTGTTGGCTGTGGTTCAGATGGAATCTGCTGATTTGGAGCCCTGTAAACAGTTTGGACAGTTTCCTCACTGGTCACCTTTTGAGGTGGGTAGAATACAGATGGACCTTTGGAAAACCCGAATGGATTTTGCTGGTCTTTCACCACTGGTGCTCCAGTTGCTGGTGTTGGTACTGCTTTCGCTGGCACTCCACCTCCACCACCAGCAGTTGATTTTAAAATTGGAGGTTTAGGTTCCCTTCTGGACACTTCATCAATCCTTCCTTGAATTTTCTGAACAGTTGCTGGAGGGAGAACGTTCATCTCTGCAACAGTTCTGAGCAAGGCCCCAGCTTCCCATTGTTGAGCTTCAAAAGCAAAAGAAAAGTTTACAGTTAAACCCCTACTACAATTTAATTCATAATGACAATTATTGAAATTTAAAAGTTAAAGTACCTGCAAAGGTGCTGACATTTTCAACAGAGACTACACAGGAGTGATCTCGCTCCTTCTCGTCTTTGTCGAGGCAGGTCGCCTTGAAATTCCCATGTCGATCCTCCCGCAGGCCCAGCAAATGTCCAACAGTTGACACCAGTCCTTTAAAGTACTTATCAGTCTCGTCTTCCTTCTTACTTGATGCCATTTTGATAATCAATTGAGTACATTATCCTGGAAAACTATAAACTATCCAACTAAACCAACGAATCACAAAAATTAACTTTCAACTTTTTGGAATGCATGAAAATGCCGTATATAGACTGTATGCAGAAAGGTAAACAATGAGCTTCAGATTTTCACTGCTTTTTCCTCTTTTTGCCGCAGCCACTTTGTTGAACGTGTGGGGTTGTGGTGCGCCGATCCAATGAATACTAGCGGCACACCACCGGCTCAAAAAAGCTTGCTTTTTTCCAAACAAAGTTGTAGCTCTGTTCGCTTTTTACTTTTTACTCACTCAGAACGTGAAACATCATTTTGTTTGACGTTGACGCCAGTTTTATGGTTTAGGTCTTTCCAATTTTCGCCACGACCTAAGACAAAGGAAAGTTGAAGAATTTCCGGTCCGTGTTTTTCCAGGTGCACGTGTTGGATTAACATAACACGTTGTCGTTTCTGGAACATAATGACTAATGACCTTTTGTAAAAAAAAAAAAAAGTTATGTTGTGTTTGTATTATGTTTTTTTCGTCGCAGGCCTATTACGGTACGGTGAAAATCAGGTTCCGGAAAACTACGAAAGTGGAAAGCTGAGGGCGAGAGGGGCAAGTTAGCTCTTTTGTGGAAAAGGGACCAGGCCACATAACTGATTCAGTGGTGTGTGTCGCTTGAACTCAAGGATTGATTAATTGACCATTATTGCAAAGCGTCGAATTTCGTGGAGGTTGATCAGTTATTGTGGATTTGCAAGGCTGGAGCCCGTAAGTACGTTGATTTTGCTATAGGTCTAATAAAAAGGAATTTTATGTGCAATTAGTTACAGCTATCCTACGCAAGGTCTATTATTTAATTTTTGTGGCTCTTTTTCATGTGGTAGGTCTAGGTGAGGTGTGAAGGCAGCTCCGACAAACGTCATACGAGATAGTTTTCCAAGGAATTGATTGCATTAGGTAAGGCAAATGTCAATTTTTGGAATTTTTAGGATAGTTTTGTTGAAGAACGTATTGTAATGTTCCATGAAGATGATACTGAAGGTACAGTAATAAGTCGTCAAATTGGAAATGCAATTCGAGATATCTGGAAGGCTCCAGCCACTCATCACCAGTTGCCAGTCGAGTCTTGGTTGACCAGAATTCGTTGCACGCCTGGAAACAAGTTTCTCATTTTGATGCGGTGGTGACGTGGTTTGGTTAGCCGGTCGGTCGGCAGAGATTTTTTATTTTGTTAAATCATCGTACCAATTCATGAATCATTGTTATCGCTGTTGTTTGTTTGTGTGTTTAAGTAGGTTGCTCGATCGGAGGAGTACTCGGATTTTTTAACTTCATCTTGTGAAGTATTTCGCTGATAATCTAATTGTTGGAATTTTCAGACAAGAACAAGAGTAAGTCATTGTCATTGTTATCTTTGACTTAAACCTCTTTCAATTTTCATCATTACCATGATCAAATTATTTAAAGTTTCAACTCAACTCCAAAATCCTCATATTTTCTTCTCATTTTTTTCAGAGATCTTCCCCAACAGAAGCAAGTAAACACTTTCAAGTTTCGAGAAACATCCCTTCTCAATTAGAAGCTGTTTTCTGTGCGCTGTGAAGCGTCATCATTACCAAGAACGCCAACAATATCCTTCCCCTACATCTTTCAACTCACTAAGGTATGCTTTACATTTATATCCCACATTTTTACTACATTTTATCCTACAATCCTTCCTCCTCCCCCTTAACTAAGCATTAGTTGTAGTTCTACCCTAATAATATCTCAGCTTATTTTTACATTAACACCATCCCCTTCCCCAGCAGCACCTTCGACCACCGCATCCTCATTACATTTTCAATTTTACATTAGTTTTACATTTTAATAGTTTCATCCCATTTTTTGTATCATTAACAGAGCTTATCTGTCCGTTGACTCTTGTACTTCAATTCTAAAGCCTTTCAGTTCAGCCCAAGCACCACCACCACTTGGTTTTTGGGGCACTAATTAATAAGGCTCATCGCTTGTCGTCCGCTTCTACTACCATCATATCACTTAGCCATTCACCATATCATCGTAATCATCATCATCGTCACCGTCGCCTGCTTCTTGTTAAGCTCTTCACTTTACTTTACTCTGTGCATTCAGTTGTCTGTGTATTTTTACTCCACACAGAACAGAACCCCAGCCTCAGCCGTGGTACGCTATTTTTTCCTCTTTCAGTTCACTCTAATTCCACCAATGCATTTAGAAATCCTAATTCCTAATATATCCCTTTTTCCCTATGCTCCTCTTTTAATGAAACTACCCACCACCACCACCACCGCACCAACAAAACAGCATTTTTTGCCACCATCTCCACCACTCTTTGGTCTACACTGCACTCAACTGTGCTCTTAACTCTCAGTATACCAGAAAAAGAGTTGAAGTTGTGATGAGGAGTACACTGCACTTGGTTTGCTTAATCTTGTGTGTTCCACCGTCAAAAAATTTTATACGCTTCTATTCATCATCATCATCATCGTTTCACATTTGTAGTGTTTTTAGTTCTCAGTCAAGTCAGTGTACAGTACGGTGTACGGTGATTTGTTTTTTTGGTTAATGTTTGTGTCTTGTGTACTGAAGAAATGATGAGCAAGTCGAGTTGATGAGTAGTAAACTCGTCTTGTGTACATTTCAAAAAATCCGAACCAGAGGATTATCTACCCGTAGACGCATCCCTCTTGTTTGTGTGGAAGAGGTGGAAAATTGAGAGAGGGGATTTTCGTGTTGAGGTGGTACGCTACACTGTTCACTGTTGATGACGACGACGCTGCTTGCAATTCAAAACGGGTAAATAAACAACGGTCTACTTTTCGTATTAAGGGATACTCTATTTATAATTGGTTTATACAATACACTGTACATTACCCTACCCCAGGGGGAACGCTTTTGAGATTTTTATCATTTTTTCAACATAAGTCGTCTTAAAAAATATTAGCTGGAGGTGGAACATTTATGAGACAGTTTTGGTGGTGTGGTCGAGGTGGGTCATTGAAATTAATAATTTAGAGATTAACAATAAGATTGACAGTTAGATTTATAGCTGGAAATTGACAAGCTAGTTAGGTTGAATTTTAGTTAATTGTTGGAATCTTTTGAAAGTGACATAAATAATTTTTAAAGTTGAATTCATCAAGACTTTGAGGGTAATCATAATTGCGCGTTAATTGTTGTCCTTGTTTAAAATTTTTGTAACGGACCATTAATTGTTGA
>JAQIWN010003344.1:0-13334 GCA_034699025.1 Entomobrya cf. arborea Gr-Col-00668
GATTTTGAGGGAGGTACTGATTTGCATGAAGGTACTGATTTTGAGGGAGATATTAATTTGGAGGAAGGTACTGACTTGGATGGAGGTACTGATTTGGATGGAGGTACTGATTTGGATGGAGGTACTGATTTGGATGGAGGTACTGATTTGGATGGAGGTACTGATTTTGAGGGAGATACTAAGTTGGAGGGTGACATTAATTTCGAGAGAGATACTAAAATGGAGGGAGGTACTAATTTGGATGAAGGTATTAATTTCGAAGGAGATACTAGTTTGAATGGAGATAAAAATTTGGATGGAGGTACTGATTTTGAGGGAGATACTAAGTTGGAGGGTGACATTAATTTCGAGAGAGATACTAATATGGAGGGAGGTACTAATTTGGATGAAGGTATTAATTTCGAGGGAGATACTAGTTTGAATGGAGATAAAAATTTGGATGGAGGTACTGATTTGGATGTAGGTACTGATTTGGATGGAGGTACTGATTTGGATGTAGGTACTGATTTGGATGGAGGTACTGATTTGGATGGAGGTACTGATTTGGATGGAGGTACTGATTTGGATGGAGGTACTGATTTGGATGGAGATACTGATTTCGATGGAGGTACTGATTTTGAGGAAAATACTAAGCTGGAGGGTGAAACCAATTTCGAGGGAGATACTAATTTGGATGAAGGTACTAATTTCGAGGGAGATATTAATTTGGAGGAAGGTACTGATTTGGATGGAGGTACTAATTTGGAGGGAGATACTAATTTGGAGGGAGATACTAATTTGGATGGAGATACTAATTTGGAGGGAGATACTAATTTGGAGGGAGATACTAATTTGGAGGGAGATACTGATAAAAATGGTGATAGTAATTTGGAACGAATTCTGTCAGGTAATCCAAAAGCGGACCTCGCAGTTTGGCACAATCCTCGTTTCGGCAAATTCTTTTTGGCACACATTAAAAAGAGAATGCTTTCACCTAAACTAAACTTGAGACTTAATATTTTAATACGATCTACTAATTTTATTAACTTTAGTTTGAATAGATTAGATTTAAAACTTCGTAAGATAGGAGTTGGCAATGTGACTCTCGCATTCTGTTCAAAAGTTTTCTCAAGAAAACTTGTGCCAAACATAGATTATGCGTAACGAGCATGGTGCCAAGTTACAGGAGATAATATAATGTTGTAATGTACTAGTGGTCAAAAAAGCATCAAAGTTTATACTGTTAAAGAAATTGAAATTTTGGTTTTCAGGTCCGAATTCAGCACTGTCAAGATCAAACAGCCATCATAGTTCAAATACAGTCGACGAAGATGTTAGTCTGGAAATTCCCGATGAGCTTGACCATAACGGCTGGACCGTTCTAGAGGTTTGGTCTATTTTAGCAATCATTCCTGGTTTACTGCCCTATTTTATTACTAACAATGGTACACAAACGGTAATTAGCAGAATACTTATCGTCAAGGTAGATTTAAACTTGTAAAAATTATATTAATTGAATTAAAGCATACATTTGTCTTAGACCCGAATTTATTAATTTTGGATTTTTAGATTATGTGGCTCTTTTCTCTACTTCTTTGTGTAATTGAAACTGCTAATATTGTTCCAATTATGGTTTACGAATTAAGTGGACCTTTCTCAGGACATTCATTACTAATCATGGGAACAAATATTGCGTTTGCTTTTTTCCAACTATCGCTGGTTCCTATGGCAACTATGAAAGTTCAGTATTTAGTGAAAGCTAATGAAAAACTTTTTTGGCACCCGTTTGGTCGACTTTCCACACAAGTAAGAATTGAAACACATTCAGAAAATATAAATACAAATAGTATTCATTTATTATTAATTTTGTTTGTTACTACAGAATGTCATTTGTCTTCTGCTCACCTTTTTTCTTTTTGGAATTTTTAACGTTGTTTTCAACATTCTATCTACATCAAAAATAAAATTTGGCTTGGAAGTGAACGAAACATTAACGACCTTGGAATGTCTCGGGCAAATGTCGCTAACATTTAGTATAAAATGTGAACCCTCTGATATCCTTTCAACAAAACAAATTCTTTGGGTTATTGTTGGGATAATATTTACCACACATAAGATCATTGTGGAAACTGTTGTTTGTTTTGGAATATTGATTTCGTGTGCCTCTCTGTTGCACGCTACTTATTATAATGAGGGGGTCAATTTATACGGAAAAGATAAAGAGTTGGAGAATTTTACTCAGATTGACCTTACGAATATTACAAATATGGCGGAAGACCTCTCTAGGTTTTTTGGCGAAGCTTTACTTGGATACATGATCTATAATGCAACAATAACAGCAAAAATGATACATGATGCCTATGGCAATGGTGCAGTCGTATTTATTGCCCTGATAAATAATAGCGGACCCTTAATTGTTGCATTATTTCTTGGCTCTTATGCTTCCTTAAGGGTAGAAAATAAAATATTAATTTCTATCATTATGGAGTAAAATCTAATTATTAAATTTCTTACGTCTTGTGATATTATCATTTAGATTAATTGGATTTCTGACGCAATACTCTCTCGAAACAATACCAACCCACGTCAAGGTCGACCAGGTACAGCCGCTGTTTTAGATTTTATTCGTGACGTTGTTCTCAAGAAATCAGTCGGTATTACAGCGGCAGGTATTTTTGTTATCACCTTCAAAATTACATTTGGGGTAAGTGGCTATTGTTTACTGCACGTTTATTAGAGTTTAGAGGAAGTAAATCATTAAACAATAAAATTATTATATTCATTGATGGTAGATTTATAACATAAAATGACGTCGTTTGCATTTTAATTTTAGCACTTAGGAGTCATCGGGGCTCTACTGGGGCTATTGGTGTAACAACGTTTTTAGTCAACAAATATTTTACCGCGACCTACTAAAACTGGACACCTAATATTCATCAAATACTGCTACTATATTTATCAACAAAACATGTGGCTTTTTACCGTTTTGACCTTTCTCTTACTTGTAATAGAACTTATTGTTTCAATTTTATATTGTAATTTGAATTTATTACTAAACCAACGAAGAAGTTTATGTCATTTGCGTTACCTTATTTCTTGCAGATAAGTTTAATTTTGGCCGCTCCGTTGCCCATTAAAACCGCAAGGGATCCTAACTGTGATAGCCAGTGCCGTCACGATAAGGCCATGGAACGTCAACGAGTACCAATTATAAGAAAAACCACAGCCAAACCCAAGCCATCCTAATTATCATAAAATTTTGCCATTAAATTGATTTGTTAAACTGATTAAAATTCGTCAAAAGCATTTGATAATTATTGTTACTGGACCAGTAAAGTGTTAACAGTTGAAGATACTAGTCCAGAATCAAATACTACTGATTAATATTTAATTGCCTATGAATAAATTAGACTCCACTAACATAAATAAATATTAATACAATGCTTCGGTTTCTACTACATTGTTCTGGTTATTACTTCCATACACCAAATGTCGAAAATATTTGCAGTCGATGTTTATCAATTCGTCCATTCAAAAGCAAAAATGGGTTTCTAGTCCAACCAAAAATGTAACCAAAAAGGAACACCTAATTACAATAATTAAAAAATAAAATAGGCTGTGCAAAAAAGTATTCAATTCAATGTGTGAAATTGTAGCATCAGTTAGACTTTTGAATTGAGGATCCAGGCATCATCATATTAAATCCATCGCCATCATCAATCATCTTCCACTTAATTATATTTTTGCCTCGCACTTCTGGCTTGAGTTCTCACATTTTCCATTAAAGAGTCCAAGTGTCTTAAAACCGTTTAGCCCGACCTTAAAGAACAACAGCGTGTATGTCCCAATCATTATTGTCAATTCAATTCAAAGTCTATACGACAATGATGTTTGGTTGACTGGAAAAGTTTCAGGGTTTAGCTTACAAGGTCTTACTTTCCTATCAACAGGGTCAAGTGTAGCGAGATTATACGATACATAATGTCAAAATTTTCTTTTAAAATTTCATTAAAGTTTGTTTACTTTTGCCATAGAATATTCTACCGGGCAGTTTAGATTTTTTTAAATGCAAACAATAAAATTGTATGCATTTTTGAGTTAAATTTTTGAGAACATATTAGGGTCAGCATTTTAAACAGTACCTGTTTCAAAAGTGATTCTTTAGCATCCAAATTAAAGTTTCAGGTGAAATTCAAAAACTTTTATGAAAATATTATGTTCGATATTTAAAACAAATTAAAACTTTGAACAACAAGTAAATATTATATATATAATTAATAATAATTCTAATTAAATGGAACTTTCTCAGGAAATTTCTTTCTTTCTTTACTAATCGTAGGAATGAACATTGCGTTTGCATTCTTCCGTATATCATTGATTCCTATGGCAACTATTAAAGCTAAGAACTTAGTGAAAGCAAATTAAAAACTATTTATGTACCCATTTGGTCGAATTTCAACAGGAGTAAGCCGTGACAGGGCTTTCACAAAATGATTTTAAGAAAAACTGAATATATGTGTCAAATAATGACGTGGAGTCTACCACAGGGGCGTCAGCGATAAAGTCTACCACGACTAATGATACTTTAGTGCGACATTTATTACTTGAAACGACAAATGATACTTGTGGTAAACCCTGCTACGACAAAGTATACTTTTGTTAAGGACGACTCCAAATTAATTCGAACACTTTTTTCTGCATGGCGGAAACGGCTTCATTTCGATACATTGAGTGCATGAACGTGCATTAAATTTTTTTTTAAATTTTTAATCACCTACATAAATGCACTCCAGAATGTTTATAAATGTAACCTCAATGCTTGGACATGTCATGTATGAAAAGTACCCTGAGCAACGTCTTTAGTAAATACGTTACGTTCGTATCAGTGTCTTGATCATTTTTCGATCGAACTGGAAATTCGGTAACGGGCGCTTGTAGTGTAGTAGGGTAGATCCCAATTCCAATCTTCCAATTGTGTGAAGATATTGAGTTTTACCTCTTTTGAAGAACTAAGGTTGAAATGGGTAGTAATTTGGGAATTTTCAATGAAAATCCATTTATAGGATCGCAAAAAAATCGTCGCCTAGTTCCCAACTTCGGACTTATGACATTCCCAATCTCGTCAGAAGGATAAATTTCAATTCCTAAGTCCCAAAATGTCTTCCAGAATATAGCCGAAATATTTTTTCCGGATATTTCTGGGAAAATATATAAATTAGAAATAAATTGATTCTCTGACCGAGGAAATTTTTCCAGTAGTTCATCTAAGGCCTTTAAATATATAAAGAAACTTCCCTAGTTACACTTATGTATATCCTAACTTATATCTGCATCGCACTTGAGTTCGATTTGCTCGTTGAGCAGGGTGATGTATCCCTGGCTGCCCTTGATCTTCTACCCCTTCAGGCCCTCAGCTACACTGAAACGATTTTGACTCATCTCACTTCAACAATGCAGATTTTGCATTACTTTTTGTTTGTGACATTAAAATAACCAGTGTTTAATTCAAAAGCTAACAACTGAATACGAATTCCCCTTCCATTTTCAGTAAGAAGTATCGTTTGTCGCACAAGTATCATTTGTCGTCGTAGCCTTTATCGCTGACGCCTTTGTCGTAACGACTTTAGCGCGTAGTCTTTGTTGCAAGTAGCCGTTGTCGTCCTCCCAATGACGCGAGAGCAGGTTGCTATGTTGGTTTTAATTGAATATTTAACTGATAGATAATAAAAGCGAAAAATATAAAAATTCCTGGGTTATCGCCATGAATTTTCGTAGAAGTCAGACTGACAAACAAAGAAAATCTTAATTGTCAGAGGATTTTTGAAAACTTAGATACCAGAGACGTCGTTATTCGACACAGCTATTCAATTGTTAACGATTTATAATAATTATAATTTTTGGGATTATAGAATTCTTTTTGTCTTCTGGGGTACATGGCATAAAACAATTGTGAATTGTGATTGTTAAGAAAAACATCGATACCTAACAATTGTTTTTTTTGGGTTGCATAAAAAAATTAAACACTTGTTCACAGTACAATTTTCGGAACACATGGTTACAATTTTTTCCACAATACTTTTCGACAACGGTTGCATAAAGTAATTAACAATTGTTATCTTGTAATATTGTGATCACAATGGTAACATAGTTCCATGACTATGTGAATTCAGTACAATCTTCACAAGTAATGTAAATTGTGACCTACACGGATTAAATTTTTATGCAATCTAATTTACGAATGTTTGTTTTACAAGTTCCTGTACTTGTGACCTGTGACCTGTAATGTGACTTGATATTTACAGCCCTGGATTTAACGAGTGTGACCCCACAATTTTTGTCTTTGAGCACCTTCTTTGGGATGTTGTCGGGATAATATTTTCCACACATGATATTATTATGTAGACTTGTTTTCTTTGGAGCATTGATTTCTTGTGCAAACCTTTTGCATGCTACTTTTAATATTGAGCAGACCAATGTACGTATTGAAAAAATGAGTTTGAGTACTCAACACAGGCTGATCTTGCCCACATTACAAATTTGCCTGAAGACCTCTCATGATTTACTGGGGAAGCTGTACTAGGATACATGATATATAATGCACCAGTAACAGCAAGAATTATGCATAATGCATACAGCAACGGGGCAGTCGTATAGTTTGCCGGAATAATTTACAGTTGGCCCTTAATTGTAGCATTGTTTCTTGGATCCTTTGCTTCCTTAAGAGTAAAAAAAATCAGCAAATTGTGAAACTTAATTCATAGATTTTTTATAATATGTAATCCCAAATTTTAGATTAGTTGGATGTCGGAAGCAATATTGTCTCGCAACAATACAAGCTCTCCTCAAGGTCGACCGGGTACAGCTATTGTTTTGGATTTTATTCGTGACGTACTTCTCAAAAGATCCGTTGGCATTAGCGTCGCAGGAATTTTTGTTATTACCTTAAAAAGTACATTTAGCGTAAGTGCTTATTGTTTAGTGCTTCTTTATTGAATATTAGAGGAAATTACTCGGTAGACCATACATCTGCTAAATTTAACGATGATGGAATGATTTGATAAAATTGTGTCTTTGTCTGCTTTTTAGTGCATGGGAGTCGTCCGTGCTCTTCTGGCATTATTAGTTCAAAGATATTTTGAGTCGATAATCCTGCTTTACGAGAGCTACTTTATTTAAAATCAATATTTTATTAAGACCGCGCTAAAACATTTATCAACAAAAATGTCGTGTTATACCATTTTGATCTTTCGTTTTCTTGTGAGTGATGTCAACATTTCAATTTTTTCCTATCTATAAGTCTAAACCAATAAATTATAAACCGACTTCAGAAATTCAAGCAGCAATTTATTTCACATTGTGTATTGGAATTTACAGATACATTCCACTTTTGTCACTCCGTTGCCTCTAAAGACAGCCAGAGATCCGAACTGTGATAGCCAGTGCCGCCACGAAAAAGCCATGGAACATAATCGGAAAAAGATTAATTGGAAAACCACAGCCAAACCCAAATAATCTTAATTAATACCAAGTATTTCCCAGGAATTGGTTTATTAAACTGTCATTTTGGGCTTTAAAACTATTAGATAATAATATGAATGAACCAACACAGCTTGTACTTTTCGAGCTTCAATAAACGTTATTTCTCCTGAATCGAATACTATTAATTATAATACTATTTATGTGTGTCATTCAATTAACTGTTCAGATTAATAAATAAATACTAATTTAAATGAGCACATTTCTAATCTCCTTAGACAAATACCTACATAAAACCATCATTTACAACTACATTGTTTTGTTTAAAGCTTCCATGCAACAATTCGTAGGGTGTTATGCTTACATGTATATAAGCTATTTGAATAATTACTTCACTGTTTGTTGGTGAATCGACAAGATGTTGGTTTTCAAAGATTGTCCAGGGTCTAATATAAATATATATATATAAACATTCACCATCGGGTCTTAGACTTTTAAAATTCACAAAATAGATTTTCAAGGTTTTCTTCTCTCGCTATAATTTTCAATTGCAGCTTGCTTTCTTTATTTTCGCGATACAATAAAAGTCAATGTCAAAGGTTAGATTGAATGTGTCTTCAATTATCAGTTTCGTTTTTGGCAAAATAGTTCACTTCCTATGAATTATTGACAACACAAATTTCTTCGAAATCCAATTTTGCGCATTTACACTTTTACGGGGTAACCTTTGTTACCCCAATGCCTCCAAATGTATACTCTTAAAGTGTAACATAATTTATTTCTCTCACAGCAAATACAACAAAAGATTTTACATTTTGTGTTGTCCAAACAACTTATGAAACCGCTGTGGCTAAAAATATAGCACAAATTTGGCATTTTTTTTAATTTTCATGTGCACCCATTAGTACCATTTTACTTGCCGTTGGCATAAGTCTTAACTAAACCAATTTATGAGCAGCAGTTTTTAAACTTTGCGTAAGGCTTAGTTTTGCACTGAAAGGATTTTTGAATCGGTGGTAATTCAAGCATATAAATTAGTTTAAATGGAAACAAAAAAATATTTCAACTTGGGATGCATGTTTCTGAAGTGTTGTTATTTTTTCTTCTGCTGATGTCACGTTTGTGTAAAAGGAGCTGGACCTACATGCTTTCGCATTTCAATAAATTAAACTTTTGGCTATCTAGCAGAGCCAATAGCATGTCGATTTAGTGAGCCAATGTGAAGATATCATCGTTTAAATTTGGCTACCTTTAAGCCTAACGCCCCACTGTGTACCAGAGGCAGTTAAGATCTCTAGAAACTACTTTGAGGAACATTAAATTTCATGAAAAAAATCCAACTTTCTTGATTGTATGTTGTAGAGAAGATCAAGGTGCATCTGTCTAAACATAAATAAAAATTTGAAACTTTATTTGTAGGCGCGAAAAATTAAAAAACTGTCGAAAAACCCTGTTTTTTGCATATTTTGTTTATTTATTAAATTATGCACACCGATTAATTTTTGTGGCTTATATAGGAAGAAAGACCGATTTTTCGGCGTTCCGATGATACTAAGCTCAAAAATTGATAGTTTGTGCAAATTTAAGTAATTAATTTTTGAAAGTGGTCATTTTTGAGCATTTTGTCATGTTTGGTGCTCTTTTGGCGTCTAAGTCTTAAAAATTCAAAAATGACCACTTTCAAAAATTAATTACTTCAATTTGCACAAACTATCAAATTTTGAGCTTAGTATCAATGGAACGCCGAAAAATCGGTCTTTCTTCCTATATAAGCCACAAAAATTAATCGGTGTGCATAATTTAATAAATAAACAAAATATGCAAAAAACAGGGTTTTTCGACAGTTTTTTAATTTTTCGCGCCGACAAATAAAATTTCAAATTTTTATTTGTGTTTAGGCAGATGCTCCTTGATCTTCTATAAAACATACAATCAAGAAAAGTTGGATTTTTTTTCATGAAATTCAATGTTCCTCAAATTAGTTTCTAGAGATCTTGACTGACTCTGGTACACATTGCGCCCTACGTATACCTCCAAGATTTAGATATGTCGCATATATCATGAAACTACTTGAGACATCCTTTGGTTGCAAACGCTTATTAACATGAGCTTAGCATTGTTGTATTTCCGAAAGTGTCCGTACACGCCATTGAGTGCAAGGCAAAACTTTCTTGATGAAGGTATCTAAACCCATATCAATTCAATCTAATCAGTTAGCCCAGAACGACAGCACTTATGTTCCAATTAGTAATGTCTATCACGGCAACTAAAAATGTAAAGTTCAATCAAAAATCTAGACAAAATGAAGTTAAATTGATTTTTAAGGGTATAGCTTATCAAGATACAAGTTGTCAAAATTATCTTTTAAATTTTATTCCCAGTTTTTTTGCCATCGAATATTCTGCCAAATAATTTTGGATAAAGATCAGCATTTTAATCAAAACTTTTTTCCAAACTGACCCTGCAGGATCAAAATTAAAGTTTCTGGCTGAAAATCAAAGAGTTTTATAAAATAATAAGTGTAGTGGAAAGTTTACTTTGAAGCATGAATTATAATGCCACAATAACAGCAAAAGATATAAACATAATTTAAACAGTAATTGGGCAGTCCTATTAATTGCCGGGAGTATTAAAGGCGAACCCTCAATTGTTTCATTGCTTCTTCAATCCTATGCTTTTTTTAAGATAAATTTTGTCTCTATAATTCAAGTCTTGATTCAATGCCTTTTTTGAATCACGCGATCTTGAAATTAAGATTCATTGGATGTCGAATTGAATATTATCTCGAAACAATATAAGCTTATGTCAAGGTGGACAAGGTACAGCCGTTATTCATGTTCGTAACATTAGTCGGCATTATTGTTGCAGGAAGTTTTGTTATTCCTTTCAAAAGTACATTCAGTGTAAGTGCTTATTGTTTAGTCCATGTATATTTAGGTTGAGAGGCAATAACTCAATAAACAATAAAGCTGCTAAATTTAACGAGGGTTAAATGATATGATAAAATGACGTCATGTTCTGCTCTAAAGTACATGGGAGTAATTGGTGATCTTTGGAATTAGAAGTCGCTCAACATTTCTTGCCTGAGCGTTCATATTTCATTAGATCTATGAATAAACCTGTGTTCAGATTTTTATCAACCGAAATGAGGCTGTTTGCCGTTTTGACTTTTCTTCTATTTGTAAGAGAATTTAATATTTCATTTTCTGACCTCTTTATAATGATGAACGACAATAATTCAACCAACTTTAAAATTTGGAGCAGGACTTTATATATTTTGGTTAATTTTTCAGATCAATTTCATTTTCGCCGCTCCGTTACCTATCAGGGCAGCTAAGGATCCAAATTGTGACGCTCAGTGCAAGTACGATAAGGACAAGGAAAAAAAACGGAAAAAAATTATATGGAACACCACAACTAAACCCAAATCATCTGAATAACTATTAACCGCCCAATATTTTTTGGAAATTGATTTATTAAATGGTCATTACAAAGCTGTCAAACTTTTGGATATGTTAACTAGACCAACATAGTTTGTATATTTTGAGCTTCAGTAAAAGATGTTTGTCCTGCATCAAATAATATAGATTAAAATACTATTTTTATGAATACATTCGAATTCACTAAAATAAATAACTATACTAGACATTCATTTTTTGCTTCGTCGTTCTGTTTAATGTCTCAATATTCAGGACAAATAGAAAATACTTGAGACATCCTTAGGCTGAAAACTTTTCTTCATGTGAGCGGAGGAATGTTGTACTTTTACAAAGGATAGTATGTAAACGTACAAGACCAAACTCTCTTCACCTAACTGAAGATAGCTACACCAATATCAAGATGAAATTCAATTGTAAAAAAGTAAATGTGATTTTCAACTGGGTTCCGAATAGACTATTCGAAAGCTTTGCTTGTTGCAACACAGATTAACCTTTCTAACATTACAAATGTGGCTGAAGATTACCAAATATATTTGGGTATGGGAAGCTTTATGTGGATACATGATTTATGATGTAAAAATAACAGCAAAACTCATGCATAATACATACAATAAAGTGGCAGTCATGGAATTCGGCGAGATCATTAATCGCGAACCCTTAATTCTTGCTTTGTTTCTTGTACCCTATGCTTTTTTAGGGTAAATATAAAATATTCAATTTGATTTGTATGAACCTTAAGTACCTTATAATTTCACGCGATATTTACTTTTAGATTAATTGGATGTTTGATGGAATAATATCTCAAAACAGTACAAACTAATGTCAACGTCGATTAAATACAGCCGTATTTTAAGATTATATTTGTCGTTTTAAAAACACGAGTCAGCATTAGTATTGCAGTAATTTTTGTTATTACCTTTAAAAGTACATTCAGTGTAAGAACTTATTGTTTGGTGACTATTTATTTAAGCTTAGAGTAAATAACTCAATAAACAATAAAGTTGTTAAATTTAACGATAAGGAAATGATGTGATAAAATGACGCCGTTTTCTGCATTATAGTTCATGCGTGTTATCAGTGCTCTCCTGGTTTCATTGGAGACAAGACATTTAAAGTCACTGAGCATTTTTTGTTCGGGTTTTTTATAATTTATATGTCAGCCAAATAATTATCAACCAAAATGTGGATTTAAACCCTTTTGACTTTGCTTTTACTTGTAAAAATCGTTAACATATTTAAATGTTTATTCTCACTATGGTTCTAAATAAGAATTATTATATAAGCAACTTGTACATTTTGCTCGCACAGTATTTTATCAAATATACGTCATTTACGACTTTTCAGATAAATCTCCTTTTGGCCACTCCGTTGCCCCTCAAAACAGCAAGAGATCCTAACTGTGATAGTGAGTGCCGTCACAAAAAAGCAATGGACGAAAACCGGATCAATATTATAAGAAAGACGACAAAGAAGCCACAGTGATCTTAATGACCATTTGAAAACATCCTGGATTTGATTTGAAGTTGTCGTATTTATCGTTTTTTTATATTCTATTATAATCTAGTAAGTTAGTGTAGAAAACCGTATGGTTAGACACATTCAAATTCAGCAAAGGAAGCTTATGGACAACTGATAAACCCATGAGCATGCCAAGTAGATCATGCTTAGTTAATAAAACTTTACACCGATCATATAAAATTCTTGGTATCGTGTTGCTATAAAACTTTCCACTGATGCGCAGCAGTCATTTATAGTTCTCGACTTTCTAAACCTGCAATTTAATTGGATGTCGAATGCAATATTATCTCGAAACAATTCAAACCCACGTCAAGGTCGACCAGGTACAGCCTTTATTTTAGATTTTGGTTGTGGCGTCGTTCTCAAAAGATCAATCAGCATAATTGTTGCAGGAATTTTTGTTATCACACTTAGAAGTGCATTCAGTGTAAGTTCCTATTGTTTAGTGCATGCTTATTGATGTTTAGTGCAAATAACTCAATGCACCATAAATTTGCTAAAATTGACGATAGTGGATTGATATGACAAAATTACGTCATTTCTGATTGATAGTACATGAGATTCATTGGTGCTCTTCCGGGTCTTTTGGTTTAAAGGAGTTAAAAGACGCTGAACATATCTTGTCTGAGCTTTCTTATTTCATTTGTTCTATTAATAAACCTGTGTTAAGATATATTTATCTACCGAAATGAGGCTGTATACCGTTTTGACTTTTCTTTTGCTTGTAAGAGAACTCAATATTTCATTTTCTGACCCCTTTATAATGATAAACATTCATAATTCAACCAACCTTAAACTTTGGAGCATAAATTCACCTGACATAATTTGTTTAATTTTTTTTAGATAAAGGACCACTTGCCATAAGGGCCATTTTTGGGCCAAAATTAGAAAAAATCTTTTTCTACCCAGTTTTGTTAAGCT